>JAPDSC010141921.1:0-12282 GCA_026290005.1 Latrodectus geometricus
AAAAAAAAGAGTACTAACTAGGCTCATCTAAAAATTAGATGTAACATAGTAAATTTGGTGTAGACAGTATAATGATTAACAAAGATTTAAAATTTTGCTTTTATTACCAAAACATGTATCTTTCTCAAAAATTGGAACATCGTAGCCTAATTAATTTTTCAAAAACACATCTTGCATTCAGAAGGAAAAACACTTGGAAGATGATATAAAGGAGGAAAAAAATTGCTATTGAAAGATAAATTAGTAGTAGTAAATAATTAAAGTAAACTGAAAATAAAAGAAACCTGTATTTTATTAAGTTGTATGAGATAAAGAAAATGTAGAAAAATACTTGAAATTATATATACTTAGTTATTGGAAAATTAGTTTTTGAGCAATCAATTAATAGATTAATTTATACACACAATAAATTAATAGAAAGGTACTACATATATAAATACATCTAAAGATGTTAATATAAAGAATTATAAATATATTTAAGAGTTAAATCGTCCAATTGTAGTTGACTCGTTTAATGACTGAAATATTCACGAAAAATATTTTTTAGAAATAGAATTGAACATGTTTTTTGGATGTATACAAGTACATATTATAATGATATTTCTTTAGTTTGTAAATCGCAGCATCTCCTAAAAATTTAACGACTTCTTGAAATGCTTCGAACTTTTTTTTTTTTATATATAATTTGTACAAATGCTGAATATTACATGTACAATCAACGATGAAATTGTATTAAGTGGTAAGAAATGACTTAAAAACCATTGCTTTTCTGTATTGGTTCAATTAAATGAATTTCCTCCCTTTGGAAGCAGCAATCTTTTACGTTGTTGCTTGAAAGAAATCTGGTGCTAGTTTAAATATTTTAGCTTAAAAATTAGCTTCGAAGTTTGCTCTAGCCTACACGTATTTTCTAGCCACTGGCTTCTGTAATACTCGATTTACATCCAAAAGTTGGCTTTATAATTCCTACGCGAGAGATTTTTTTTAATGGCTCCGCGATACCGTTTCATACCTATTTAAAGTAAAGGGACAATCAATACCTTCATGATAAAGTTATCGTTTATATAAAATATGTGTCTTACGAAGTACAGTAAATACAAAATATTACTGAAACATTTCGAATAATAAGCCAAATGTTCAACGATCTAGCCGTCGGTTCGATTTCCACGTCGGGCGTTTTAGAGTTGCTGAGTTTCGCAATCAACTTCAAACTATATCTTTTTTTAGTTAGCTCTCATACAAGAAATAACCTTTGAGCGAAAAATAAATTCACTTTTCACAAACAGTAAAGCAGGTAAGGAACAAAATGACCCAAATACGATTTTTATTCTGTAAAAATCGTATTGGGGTCATTTTGTCTCCTCAAAATCGGTGAGACTAAAAGTGACCTAAAACTTCTCTAAAGATGATATGAAAACAGCAATAAATTCAAATGGAAGTGTGTATCTACAATTGAATAATTTTCTTTAAAAATTCACAATTTTTTCTTAAATTTTTGGACACTAAATAAATACATTTCTATACTTTGAAATAATTGTACAAAATTATTATTCAACTCTTAAAAATGATAGTAATATTTAAATAAGAAACTTAAAATCTTTATTCTGCTTGTCCTATGTTAAATTGAAAACTGGTCCACGAAGTTGAATGAAGCTAAACTATCAGTATGTTGATTTCTGGATAACAACGTAATTTAGCTTTAACTACCACAGTAATTAATTTAAGAAATTTGCTCTTTAAAAAAAAAACAAAAAAAACATGAAGTGGTTGTTTCTTTCGTTACAGTTGATATCACATGTGCACGCCACTTATTTTACTTATAATTGGTCTGAGAGTTAAATAATCGTTTTCACCAATGTTGAATATTCAATTTTATCCACCCATCAAAAATAAGTCAATTTGTCAGTGGGATGAGCTCTTTAGTGAGCAGTTGGAAAGGAAAGTTTGGCCAATATCTTAGTGGGATGGGTTGTTTAATATATTATTGGAAATTTCTCTCGATACCGCTATTAAAAAATATTTATTAATCTATAAAATAAATAATTTCATGTAGCATGTAAAGCACATTAAATATTAATAGTTTATTGTTTAGGCAAGCAATAAATAAATCCTAACATCCACTTTATGGTTAATTTAAATAGTCAAGGACAAATTTTATTTATTTATTTATTTTTTTTTTGGAGCTTAGTATATTAAGCTCCAAATCACCTTTCGAGAAAAAAGCAGATAGGTTCATTTCTTCTAAAACTTTGTTGCTGCTGAAGTAGAGAAAAGTATCTCTCGACATCAGACCCTCCTTCCTATACTAACTGGGTATTGAATTATAGAATCTGAGTCTGTATCTTTTGCATAGCTCTTACACGTTGAGGCATCGAGTCTACATGGTTCTGGAATGTATGTCCAGAGATTACCATGCATTGGCTTTACAATATATATCTTGCATAATATATGGAAGAGGAATGTGCTCTGTCGGATGCGTCTTCCCACACATTTTCTGTCCTATTTGTTTGCGCTCTTGCCTTCCGTTCAACAGTTCATGGGTTTGAATCCCTCTTAGGGCATGGATGTTTGTAGTGGTTCAGAATCCAATTTAAACCGTAGATTCCGGTCTAGTTAATCCTCTTGTGCAGAAAGTAACCGTTGAGACCAACCATATCTACACATTTTCTATGGATTTAAGATTATCCCTCTGCTGTGACTTATTTACTTTTGAAGAACACCAAGGCACCACTTCCATGCCCCATATCATGATCTTATCAGACCCTCATTGCCAGTGAGGCGAGATGCATCCATGGCTTTATAGAGTTCTCACCCAATTCGAAGTCTTCCATCACAGTGCAAAATAAAGAGCTTATCAGCTTTTAAATATATTTTTTAAAAGATGAATGTAACAGCTTTACTGCATTCCGTTTGAATAAGATTATCTGTTCAATGAATTTATAGATTACAATGACTTGTCGCACGCTTACGTTCGTTTAGATAATCAGTAAAGTAAACAAAAACCAAAATACTTAAAAATAATTTTTAACTAAGACATGAAACTTTAGTCAAAAGCGATATTTTAAGTATTTTGCTTTTAATCTCAGTAAACTGTAAATAAAAAATGTCTAGGGTATGTTCCACATGTTTTTATTCCATTAATTTAATATTGGTCTTTTCGGTTTATAATTAGGAGGGATCCCCGAATTTCAGGTATATGGTATCTTCTGCTAGAATCTAAACGAACGTAAGCGTGCGACAAGTCATTGTAATCTATAAATTCATTGAACAGATAATCTTATTCAAACGGAATGCAGTAAAGCTGTTACATTCATCTTTTAAAAAATATATTTAAAAGCTGATATATATATATATATGTTTTTTTATTATTATTTTCCAAAAACAGTAAATTTATTATTAATTTAGTTCCTTTATTTGTATTATTTCAGCTTTAATGTATCTCTTTTATGGTCCAAAATATTATCTTTAACGAAGTAACTGTAAATTCATTATTAACAGCTGTATTTAACGAAGAACAATAAATTTTTTGCATCCATCATAATTAAATCTTTAGTGGCCCCTTTACCTACTCTAATATTGTTGATTTTCGGAATTTATAATTTAACCCTCTCACTGCATATTTTTATTACATATTTCAAATCTACATATATTTAACAGTGAAAATATATAAAAAAAATTATTAGAAGAGTTTTATTTTTTTCAATGTAGAATTAGATCATAGAAAAAAAAGGTTGTCAGAATATTGAAATTGAAGACTGGTGATATAAAAGCAAAAATTTGAAAATTAATCTTGATTAAATTAGTATTTATTTTATAAAATACAAAAGTTCATTTACTATTCGCAAGAGAATCAGAGAAATTCTCACCGGTTTTGCTACGACTATCTTCAATATACCCGAAATCAGAGTTAGAACTACTATCAGTGTCAGGAATATATTGTACATCACTCGCATGATGTCTAATTTCTGCCATACATTTTTGAGCTTTGAAAAGCACTTGCAAAATACTACAAAAAAATTCTTGTATATTTCGCAGAAATATGGACAATTATCACTATTAGCCTACATCTAAATAAACAAACATCATACAGAAGCCGAAATCAAACCATGAACGGGGAATGCGTATTGTACAGTTAAATAAAAGGCAAAAATGCATCCCCGTGGAAATCGCAGTGAGAGGGATTGCTTTACTTCTTCCAAGTGAATATTAGAAATAAGTCTAAAAAAAAGTTTTTAAATAATATTGCAATATGACCTTTCTATTGTTAGAAATCACATTTCAATTAAACGATGTACCAATTGAAAGCAATATTTGTCATAAAGTAAAAGGTACAAAGAAAATTCAGGAATGAAATTTGCTTTGTGCCTTTTAATTTTTCAATTTTTTTCCCATTCTTTTACAGAACATTTTATATACTCTATTAGTACAGGTAATTTTTATATTTTGTAATAGAACATTTTATGTACTCTGTCGTACATGTAATTCTTATATTCTATGTATATTATATTCCGAGCAGTTTATCTTTAAAGAACTTCCGCATTCTTAAAATTTACATAACTATATATATTTTTGTATTTTAATAAGATTTCTAATAAATGCAAGAAGGCAAACAAATCAATAAATATTTGAAGTGGGGTAATGAATTTGAAAACTTGATTTTCCTTATTGAAAACCAAGTTTATCTTGATTTTTAATAACTAAATAATACTTTTAATATGAACATCAATAGTGATCGTTAAGCAAGTGGCGCATATAAGTAAATAAGAATGAGAAAAATAAAACTGGTGTAATATAAAATAAATAATAGTCAATGCAAAAATTTGAGTTAAGAATGTAAAATAAAGCTTGCTATAAAATCCTGAAAACTTCAAATTTCCTGATAAATATGCATAATTATATGAATTGATACATTAAAAGTTAATCCTGGAAATTAAATTCATTGAAATTAAGTACAAATAATAATATCGCTTTATAAATGTCCTTTAAATGAAATTAAAATAATCGTTAAGAAATTCTATAATATAAATATCAATATTGTGATCTGTAACTGAACTTTTAATAAACCACTGAAAAATAATTGATATTATAATTCTAAAAATCTGTAATAAAAAATTTGCTATAGTGTGAAATTTGTTCAAATTACAAATACCGATGATTAAACACAGTCCTTTTTTTCTTCATTGGATTTGATAGCCAAGCACCTTTGCTAAAAGCATAAGCTATAAATCCAAAACAACCTAGCTCCATCGATTAGTCCCCCACTTTATGAAGTTAGCTGAACCCCTTATGGATCTAAGGTGCAACTCTTTAGTAGCAAGAGTATATAAAATAGTCAATTGCGGTTAATGGTATCAATTTGATTCGTCCTTTCTACAATTATAGCATTATAAGATCAGTTGGGTAGAAGTATTCATAATTTAAAAACAGGAACATCCCCAATACTTGACCTTCCGCCCAGAGGGGTACAATTCCATTTAGAAGCCATTGTGACCACAATTTAGCTAACATAAAACATCCCCCATCAGTGAACACAACAAATGTTTGGTTAAACCGAGATTAGAATTCACTACCTTCCGATATGAGAATGATGCCTTAACCAACTAGGCTACCGCGACCTTAAACAGGATCTTGAAAAGTCCCATAGTAGGAAGTTTACTGTGCCCAGTAATAAATTTCAAATTGCTTGTATCTTGTGTTTGGCAAACACGAATAGTAGTATGATATTTGACAAATGTACATAAAATCAAAGGACATTTATTAAGTGTGTGTTTCATGCTTAGTGAGTATTGTTCCATACTTAACTTATCAAAAAATTAATGAACTTTAATTTTTCTGATTCAAATATTATATTATTTTTATTCCTTTGCTGCATTCTGTTCTGATAAGGAAAAAGTAATTTATATTTATTACTTTGGTGAGAATTATAATATGCAATTTATTTTTTAAAACAGTACCTTATACAGATTGTGTGACTCAATTAGCAGGTCACAGTTTTAAATGGAAAAATGTGCATATAACTTTAGGGCGAAAATTGGGGGTTAGGAAAAATAACGATATCCATAATAAAAATGTTTGTTTTGCACCACGAAAGTGCTATAAATCAGATGAAACAAGTTGTATAAAGAATAGAATGCTTGAAAACTATATTAAAATTATTAAACATTGCTTCAAAAAATACAACTTAATTATTTGATGATTAAGTGATTCAAGAATATAATGAATGAGAATGAAAAACTTTCAGACATCAAAAATGAAGGAAACAATTTAGTACTGCGATCATCAGCAAAACAAGTAGATAAATGACTAACAATGATTAAATTACTTTTTGAGAAAAACAGTGAAATGTTTTCTTCAATGAAATAAATGTAGTTTTGAAATAGAAAAAAGTGATTATTTTTACTGAGAATAAATTTTATTTCACATAATTTTTTACAAAATGCATAATTAATAAATTTTTTAATAGTTCTTTATTTTTAGAGAGAGCAGTGTAGTAAATAAAGATATTTATAAGTTATTTTTATATTTTACTAGTTTCTGCATGTTCGTATAAATGAGTATCCACTGTAATAATTTCATTTTTGTAAAAGTGAATTTTTATTATATCTTAAGACACTTTAAACGTTTATTTTAAATTTAAAAAAAAACGCTTAAAAATTGAGTTTGAATAAATCAGAAAACTTTGCAGATATTAGAAAGCCTCAAAGAAACTGTAATACTAAGATTATTCAGGTGATACTAATAAGACTATACAATACAAGGAGTCACAGTCATACATTTGAATATTCATTACATAAATATAAGTAAATTGATTAAAAACATGAAATTGGATAGTATTTAATTCATATATGTAGCTAGAATTTATGTTATATAGATATTCTGACTTATATTTTTAAATGATTTACCTGATAATTTAAAAATTTCTCTGGTATTTACTGATTTTCAAAAATGGACTTATTATAATGTTAAAAAATTGTATTAGCAAGTAAAGTTCAAAACAATTCTTTATTAAATTTTTATTAGAATAACAAAACGAATTTTTTACAAACAGATATTTAACATACAACTTAAGACTACAAATTAAAATATGCACTAACCTCTTGCATAAGTAAGACTAGTCTGTAATAAATAAAAACAAAAAGTACAGCTAAATATTCTGAACAAATGTTAATTATAAATCTAGTATATTTGAGAAAACCAATCATTATATAACTGTAATATAATTACTAAAAAGCATTTTACATATGATTCTTACTGAAACTTTTAAAGGATACATTCATTTATTGTTCACTTTATTTCTTATTACAATGTTATAGTCCATTATATTTTTTGACACTATTACAGTGCATTCTATTTTTCCTGTGTTTCATTTTTAATGAAATTAATAACAATTAAGGTTCAACAAATATCATGAATCAGATTTAGCAGTCCAACGCCAAACCATAACTCTCATTCTATCCCAAACAGCTTCGAATGAATCTAAGGCTGGACGAACATCAAGTATTGCAAATTTTCCACTTTGAACATTTACTTCACCTCCATCATAATAATCGATAACATAACGCACTTCTTTTCCACAGCGATCAACTATCCAATCATGGCGATCAAATGGTAATTCATACCTTAAAAAAAAGAAAAGAAAGAAAGAAACATTAATAATAAAATTTATCAGCAGAAGGATGATAATAAAAGAACATTTAATATGTTTAAACTGATATAATATAGAATATGTATAATTGATTTTTGATTCCACAAATTATCTACATCTTTGATTCCACAAATTATCAATTTATTTTATTTTTTGGAAGATATTTGAGTATAACTTAGTAATTTCTAAAAAGAACATTTATTAAATTGGAAATTTTATTTTACACATATAGAAAGTCAGCTAATTGATTAGCTGTCATTCATCAGTCATTGTTTTAGACCCAAGGGCTAATTAGACTAGGATCTACAGTTTAAAGTGGGTTTAAACAAAACAAACACCAATGCACAAAGCAGGATTTGAACCCATGAATTGTTGAACAAAAGACATGAGTGTGGACATGTCAGCAATCTCAAACTGAATTTGCATATAGACCAAATGCTGGTTGGTTGTAAAATTATATGCACATATTTATAACAATTTTCAACACACACACATATATACTATTTCCTAACATACAACATAAATATTAATTTAAACATTGCAGATTTACTTCCTATATTGTATTATATGAACATCTTTATACTTTGTTGATAAAACTTACATAGTTATTTATCTTTTCAATGATATGATGCTGTTAAATCTTTATTAAAATATACACAAATAGAAAAAATGAAACATTATAGTTAGATTAATTATCAATCTAAATTCAAAATGTTGGCAGTGACATGAAATTTGAGTTGTTTACATTTCATAAAAAAGCAACATTTAAACAGGATTAAATACACATAGTGTTATTGCAGTAAAGTTTATTTTATAAGTTCCAATATTTTTTAAATACTTTAGTTAATAACTATATGTTAATTGTTATTAATGTTTATAAAACTAAACTTTTTGGCATGACAACCCATTGGGAGACCCTGAGGGGCAAAGCATATGTCCTGGTTAGGTGGTCAGCCTAATGTGAAATCATCAGTGTTTAGTTCTCAAACATGCTTATTACTCAGTTTTATTGACCCGCTGAAGGGATGAAAGGCTAAGTCAACCTTGCCCACCTTGAAATTAAAACCTTAGACCTATAAACATTGGGACTGGAAAATGATACCACACTACTCCACATGGCTTCCATTAATGTTAATAGCAATTAATTATATATTTTATTCTAAATTTATAATTGAATATTTTATTTTTATGAACATATTAACCCTTCTCTGCATAGTGGTGGAAATTTCCATTATAACCTATAATGCTTAAAAATTATATAAAAGAACAAGTTCACTTTTAAGTTGATCATGTTTGGATACCTTTTTAATGTCCATTGCATAAAAAAGAAACATAGCTGTCAAAAATAAACAAGTGTCATTATCAGTGAAACGAGCTTAAAGTTGTCTCATTCCGCTGTTTGTTGTAGTTGCAATAAACGTATGATTTCATTTATAATTTTGTTTTATTATATTAGAGTTTCTATTGCTAAAAAATTGAAAATGAGTGGAAGAAAGGTTTGTAACACGTGTTTCTGTTATTTTCCTCTTTTATTTCTATTTAGTACTAAGCTAATGATCTAACTTTGGATGATGATGGAAATTTTTAGCATATTGTTTTTTACTAAATTTATACTATAAATATATACTAAGATTTTTTTAACCATTTTTCCTTTAATTTTGAACATGAATTATATCAACTTGATTTATTTCACCAATAAAGAAAAAATCATGCAAAGAAGGGTTAACTACAAGAATTTTCCTTGTTTTTGAAGACTCAGGCAAAATAAACAAATGCCCAGGTATACAAATTAATAAGCAATCAACCTAAGTCTATTGGAGTAAATGGCATACTGATATATAGCAATTGTATTATCAAGACAATTTAATTAATATTTCATAATGCATTTGACATTCATTGCTTGTTCACGTGCCATAAAAAAATTTTAATGTATAAAAGAAAAGTAGTAACATATTTCAAACTTAGCTTTAAATATAAGTTTGGTGATATTTAAAAAATTTCTAGAAAATATTTTCTTAGTAGGAAAGACCAGGAATAGCAATTTGCATGAGATAAATTATGTACATCAAAAAAAATATCACAGACTTAAAATTTTATTGTTGTTTCCTAACATAACTTGGAAAATATATATTAGTTAAATTAATTGATTTCACAATTTAAATTCCTTTTTAAACTATCATAAGATAAAAAAAATTAATTAAAATCCATTTTTACACTCAGCACAAAAAAAGTTTCTATTGACATCAAAAGTGGTATTCTGATAAATACAATACGTGTATATGGCTCTTCTTTAGATTTTTCTCATATCAATAAGGGTATTTAGAATGATTTCTTTATTACATCATCACAATATGTTAAATTCTAAACAATAATAGAATATTATATTAATAAACACTTTTACAATATAAGAATATTACCCTAAAAAGCTTCGTATTCTTGCTCTTGGTGAATATTCTTTTGCTTTTCCACCAAACTTCTTCAATTTGGGATTAGTGCATTCACTGGAATGAATTTTTTTTTTTTTTTATTATTATTATTTTGCAACACATGATTTGACAACATAAAATATATAAATCAATAAAAAATATAGTTTGATATAATTATGACAACATATATGTTAATTTAAAGGGAAAATATATACTTAAAAATCAATTTAAAATAAAATTAAAAAATATTCAATTTTTTTTATATGTTATAATTTTTTTAAATTAAACATATCTATTAATATTATAACTTAGAATCTATAAAGGGCATTGCCCGAAAAATGAGCAAAACATATTTTCACAGTATTTAGCCAGCAGTTAGTTAGCAAAATTCAAAGATGAAGATAACAGTAGCTAATGTGTTTATACGTGTATGTATTTTTTTTATATATACAAAAGCACACATACATAAAGTGTAAAAATTAAAACTCAAGTTAGGATAATTTGTAAGTTTATCTGTCATAATTATACAGCTATACTACCTTTACAATATATTATCAGAATGACATTATAACAAGCAATAATAATCAAATAATAGAAACTCTTGTATACTTATCTAATATCAAATAGAAGTATCTGAAAGTTTATCATGATTTTACAAGGCACTTCATAAATATATCCAAGTGCAAGTTGATGATCTTTCCTGAATGACAAGCTGAAAGGTATATCATACATAATTTCTATATCTCTGAATTTAAGTGGTCAATGGAAGTATCTAAATTAAGAATAGTTATTTTTGGAACCATTCAGAAGCAACTCTTGAGGTGTGGGGTCCGACATTAAAGACATTTTAAAATGTACAATACAAACAAATAAGTGAAAGTCGTCAGACAAATTGGCACATATATACCCCCCTCTTATCAGATTCATCTCTAGATATATCAAAGGTCCTATATTATGTAACTATGCACGTTTCATACACATCAGAGAGGCTTCCTCAACTAGAACAGTACCCATCTAGTAAATAAAGATTATAAATTCATGAGATTTTTCACTGTCCTCATGTAACTATTAGTCTGATATAATTGGATACTGGACTCATCTGAACAAGCAACGTATGCCCAGTCATTGACAGACTAATGAGACATTACTATTACAACAAGTAACCATAAAACTAGTGCTATGCAGGCAATGACAATACACAAATGGATCTCAGACTCCAAAAGCTTATATTAATGATGGTCAGCTGAATAATTTTCATACTGACACATGTTGATGGCCTAGCAATAAAATCTACAGCAATTTTAGGAAGTGTTGCACACTTATTTAAGAATTCTTTTCAATAAGAGATAATGTTGTTATTTCAATATCATTTCCCATATGCTCTGACATTTGAGATTTTATCACTATCTTGGAGAAAATGTGTTCCATCTTTGGTGTTATAATTATAATAACATGTTCAAAATCAGATAAATTTTGATAATCAGCTATTGTAGCAGAAGTAGTCAATTTAACAATTTTGTCAAATATCTGCTGTCTTATATGGTTATTGGCCCACCAACCACTTTAAATCATTGATTGGCTATCTGCTTCCATTATTTGCATATGTAGGCCTATACCAAATGTTTTGGCACTTGAGTCTAATATACAGGCATGAGAAATTTCTTCATGTGATAAGTAGTTTACAAGAAAAATATGTATAAGAATTAAATTCTAAGCAAAATTATCAATTAATGAACAATATTATCTATATGAAATAAAATATGTTGATCCAAACAAACATTTTTAGATATATATTTTCACTTTGAACTAGATTCTATGTAGAAAAGCTAAGAGTAATAGTGTCAATTTCATACCCCTAAAATGGCATATTTAATGTCATAAAAATGAATAATAAAAATATATGTAGAATTATTTTTTCTCAAAGTCCAAAATTCAATTAAATAATTAAAATTATATGTTTAGAAAAAAGATAGAAATTCCAAATATTAATTTCTATGCATTTATTATTTATATATATTTCTAATTTTTGAAAGACTATTTATTTAAGGAAAACATTAATATATGTTTACAATAATAATAGGTTATATATTTTGGCAATATTTCAACTAAATAAAATACCATGTTTTGTTTCTTTTTTTTTTTTTTTTTTTTTTTTTTTTTTTTTTTTTTTTTTTTTTTTACTTATAGCAACTAAGCAGCTAACTTAAACCA
>JAPDSC010141924.1:0-16858 GCA_026290005.1 Latrodectus geometricus
CTTAGAATATCAATGCACGGATATCACAAGTAAACAACATACCAGGTTTTCAAAGTTATAGTTCTTCGAAGTGAAAACTCCAAAGCTTACAATTTTTAAACAAAAATCTTTGCACCCCCTCCCATAACCTCGGAACAACAACATCAACGGTCAGTTAATTACCCGAAAGAAAAGTGTTTTATATGAATAAACGTACCGAACACGTGAACCTTTCTGAGTATGGATAAGTCATCTTCAATATTAGAAATATTCATATCAGTTGGGTCCTATTCAAGTTGCAGGAGTCTTTAAAATAGTTTGGTTCATAATGAAGTTGAGTCATATTGTACGATTATGACAGGTAACAAATACAAAAGCATCCCAGCTGGTCAATTTTAAAAATTCAAAGGAAATGTAAATTACATATGTGTGTAAAAAAACATAGAAATGCCACGTTTCATATATAAACACTTCATTCCAAATCACTGTGCGAAAATTATAGTTTATGCTTCTTAAATCTCCAAAAACGAGTTTCATTGATCATAACTGAAACGGAAGATATTTTGCCGTTAAAAAAAATCATTTGTTTGGTATCAGTAAATATATATAGTAATAAGTTTTAGAATTTATTTTATAGAGACCAATTAAGTCTAAATGAAAATTTTGACTGAATTTAATCCTTCAAAATACCTATTAGTTACAACTGAAAATATTCAATATATTAAAGCTGTTTAGTGATACAAAAATCATCAAAACAAAAAACAATTATAAAAAATTAAGAATTAACAATTAATATTTTCTAATATTATTAAGAAATTATTAGAATTATTTTCAACTCAACAAGGACATATTGTCAGAATAATTATGATTTTAAATTTCTTTATAACATATTAATATATAACGAAGATCAGTTTCCAAAATTTATTTCATCATAAAATATTCATATAAATTCAGGCTATATCATATATATATATATAAATATACATAGTATTAATATTTATAAATATTTCGATATCAAAAGAAACCATCAAACTTTCCTTTGGGATTCAAATTTAAGTAAATATTAAACTGTGGATTAAAAATAATATTTATCTATTTTAAGGATATGTGATTAAATATACAAACCTACTCTTCATAAGTCAGATACATTTATAAAATCTGAGGACACAGATTTTAGTTTGAATAGCATCTTAACATAGTTTTCGTATATTAAATTTTGTGATACTTATTAATATTAAAAATGACTGTATAAATTAAAAATGTGAGTAGTTTTTTGAATGTATGCTAGTATTTCATTGATATCATTGAATAATTTGAATAATAATTTAAATTATTTGGTATATAAGCTGTTTTTTAACATGAATAACAACACAAAAACACTCAATATCAAATTATTTGTTTCAGTTTATTTGTACAATATATTCCACAAATTGAAAACTTAAATTTAAAGAGAGGTAAACAATTTTCTTAAAAGCAACATAAATTTTACACAATATGGAATTGACATGGAAATTTTAGATTTACAAAAGGTTGAAATGTAATTCAAAAATACGTATATAATTTTGAAATATTATGCATGCAAAAGATTTCTGAATAAAAACAATCCATTAGTTATTAATGTTGTCTGCAACTATTTTCAATGGAAATCACCACTATGGGTTGGTGGTCTTACAAGTTAACAGATTTAAAACGATGAATTTTAAAGAATATTTTTTTAAGTTCTTTTTTGTTGTGTTAGCCGTTTTAAAGTTAGATTAGTCCACATCCAATTAAAAACGAGTTTCCTTAACAGTAATCCTTTATAAATTCTTCGGACAATGGTCACATAAAAAGTCTTCTTAGATGGTAAATGCTTTTAAGTTTATTAAGGTTATATCTACCAAGAAACCCTCAGTTGCAAACTCCATACTGAAAAGAATTTTCTTTAGAATAAATTCTAGGGGGAGTCTGTAGGTGTCCTCTAAGACTGAAACCTTGATTTCAAACATCAAACTCAAATGGCTTTTCATTTCTATGGATTCTAAGATGTGTCTTGAGACTTCCTTTTTGGGTTAAACTTCGATTGCAAACAAAGCAAATATATGGTCTTTATCCAGTATGAGTTTTTCGATGTAACTTAAGGGCACATTTATGACTGAATAATCGGTTGCAAATTTCACAATGAAATGGCTTTTCTTTAGTACGAGTCCACAGATGAGTCTTGAGAGTTCCTTCTTGGGTAAAACTTCGATTGCAAATTTCACACTGAAATGGTTTTTCTTTAGTATGGATCCTAAGATGTCTCTTGAAATTTCTTCTTGGGTAAAATATCCATTGCTAATTTCCCACTGAAATGGCTTTTCTTTAGTATGGATCTTGAGATGTAACTTGAGATTTCCTATTTGGTTAAAACTTCGATTGCAAATGATGCATTCAAACGGTTTTTCACCAATATGAACTCTTCGATGGTCCATAAAATTAGATTTACGTGTTAATGATCGATTGCAAATGTCGCACTGAAATTCCTTTTCTTTAGAATGACTCCTCAGCTGACAATTGAGACTTACTCTATGAGCAAAACATTTGTTGCAAATGTCACACTTGAACGATTTTTCACCCGTATGGATTCTCAGATGTTCTTTAAGATTTCATTTTGAACTTAAAACTTTGTTACAAGTTTCACATTGAAATATTCTCTCCCCGGTGTGATTGAGCTTATGCCTTTCGAGTAATGATTTGTCTTCAAAAGCTTTTGATACATATTAATATTAAAAATGTCTGTATGAATTAAAAATTTGAGTTGTTGCTTACTGAATGTATGATAGTATTTCATTGATATCATTGAATAATTTGAAAACCAATTTAATTTATTTGGTATATAAGCTGTTTTTTACTTAAATAACAATAAAATCAATATCAAATTATTTGTTTCAGTTTATTTGTACAATATATTCCACAAATTAAAAACTTAAATTTAAATTTAAAGAAAGATAAACAGTTTTCCTAAAAGCATCATAAATTTTACACAATATGGAATTGATATGGAAATTTTTGCTTTACAAAAAGTTGAAATGTAATAAATTCAAAAATAACTTTATAATTTTGAAATATTATGCATGTAAAAGATTCCTGTCTAAAATTAATCCATTAGCTATTAATGTTGTCTGCAACTATTTTCAAAGGTTATCTCCACTATGGTTCAGTGGTTTAAAAAGTTAACAGATTTAAAACGATGAGTTTTAAACAATACTATGATTAAACTCTTTTTGTTATGTTAGCCGTTTTAAAGTTAGATCAATACACATTTAATTAAATGCAAGTTTCCTTAACAGTGATCCTTTATAAGTCCTTGTGACCAATGGAAAATAAGAAGATCAATAAGAAGTCTTCCTATATGGCAAATGCTTTTATGTATAATAGGTTTGTATCTGCCAGTAAACCCTATGTTGCTAACTTCATACTGAAACATCTATTCTTTATTATGAATTCTAAGATGTTTCCGCAGCTGTTCTCTACGACTGAAACCTTGATGGCAAACATCACACCCAAATGGCTTTTCTTTAGTATGAATCCTAAGATGTCTCTTGAGAATTCCTATTTGGTTAAAACTTCGATTGCAAATGAGGCATTGATACGGTTTTTCGCCAGTATGAACTCTTCGATGGTCTATAAGATTAGATTTACGTGTGAATGCTTGATTGCAAATATCGCACTGAAATTCCTTATTTTCAATATGAGTCTTAAGATGACAATTGCGACTTCTTCTATGAGCAAAACATTTCTTGCAAATGTCACACTTGTACGATTTTTCACCCCTATGGATTCTCAGATGTTCTTTAAGATTTCGTTTTGAACTTAAAACTTTGTTACAAATTTCACATTGAAATATTCTCTCCCCGGTGTGATTGAGCTTATGCCTCTCGAGTAATAATTTGCCTTTAAATGCTTCTTCATAAGATGTACATTGAAATTTCCTTTTTATGTACATTTTTACTTACTGAAGATTTATCGGAATACTGTAAGAAACACAATACTAACATAAAAATTTTAGGATCCAAAAAAATAGAAAACTTAAATTTTGCATAAGTTTCACGTTCTTCCTGTATTGCTAAATAATTACGAAATGTTTTACAGTGCGAATCTATCACTACTTATTTTCAGAAATAAATTCTTATATGACGTGTGTATTTTATATTTACATTGATTCAGTTGCATTTTATTTATATTTTTATTATTATTTCAAAATTAATTTACTTGAATAACAACCAATTATGTATAATGATTAGTGACTTTAAAACGCGGCAAAAATAAGTACACAAAAATCAAAAGTATCTGTTCAAAACTAGTAAAATATGATCATTAGTTCAAGTTATATGTTACGTATTTGTAATCACTATTCCCATAGAGGAGTATAATTGAGTGTACTTTATATATATATTTGTAATTTAATATCTTTTATGTGTTGTTTTCATATTTAAGTAAATCATTTGTATAAAGATTCAATTTAAAATTTAATGATTATTTTTTTCAAATTGACAAAATTTCTACTTATTTCTTCAAGAATATTATGTGCTCTGATAGTGGCAACTATCTGTCATATTTCTTGTCCCTACTTTGGTGGGGCAGGAATTCGAAATGAATGTGTTCTTTGA
Organism: Latrodectus geometricus; assembly: GCA_026290005.1. Taxonomy (NCBI): domain Eukaryota; kingdom Metazoa; phylum Arthropoda; class Arachnida; order Araneae; family Theridiidae; genus Latrodectus; species Latrodectus geometricus. Next base: position 4,611 of record JAPDSC010141924.1, read on the forward strand.
TTTCAATTCACTAATTGTAATACGACATTAAATCCAAGTCAAAATACTTGCTTTAATCAGTACTTTGTTATCTGGATGTTTTGTGAGACTGAAATGTAAGCAATATAAATATCTATATTAAAATCAGTCAGTGGTGAATATAAAGGTACTTAACATTCAATTGTGAACGACCAAGGTGAGACATAAATGATAAAAAAAATAAAATTAATGTTTTTACTACTTTAAAGCAATTGATGTCAATACTTTTTCAAATTACTGCGAGTTTCAGTTCTAGGGTATTAACAAAGGTTGTTTCAATCGTATTTTATTTTTATACACATTTGGAACTAAAATTCTAAGCATATATCACAGTTGATATCATAGTGCAAATTTTTACTCTTTGACTGGTCCTTCCAACTCCCTTTTTGGACAGTCGTGGCTGGAAAGATTGCGTTACTCCGAAAGTAATCTTCGTAATTTAGAAATTAAAAGTATCAAGACAAGCAAAATCGCTTTGAATTGATTAATAATTGCCAGAGATATTTTTTTGGATAATATTCATACAACAATTTCTTTTAATATACATTATTAAAATTTATTACATAATAATTCAAGGCCTGTTTCGGTTAAAAAACTGACTTTCTTCCTTTAACGGCAATGATCCTTTATTAAACTACGTTATTGCTGTTAACAGGTTGTTTTGAAGTAATTTATATATATCTCTCTCTAAAACTTTATTATTTTAATAAATCCAAGACCTAAGGTTCCAAATTTGTTTCATGATAAATAACTTACGAATTCAAGTTTCTATACTAAATTATAAAGTCGAGATGTTTAATTAGTGAAACTTTTGCTGATTGAAAGATTATTATCCGTAACTTTATTAATTTGTTGTACCAATGATTTTCGATATTTTTCATACATCGATCTCGTCATATTCTTAATCAACATTAGAAATCAGTATTAGAGCTGTTAGAAAGAGAAATATTTTACATTAAAAAAAGTTACTGTATTAATGGCATACTTTTTACCTCTAAATTTTATTATCTAGAAGAAATTATTATTTTGCATATGTTCACTATTAAACTCTTTGTTAAATTCCACATTATATATTTAAGAAACATCTAATTTGGTTTCCAGGAAGTATATCGCAGGACTAATTTTTTCATTTTAATTGAAATATGTATTTAAATAACTATTATATCAAATCTACATATTTGCTTACAATAGGCATTTTTAAGCTAGATGTCACAAAAATCATAAGAAGTAAATACTATGATATGTCAGACCTCTATTTGAAGTACATATACTGAAGTCAGCTCAGGTATAGACCTCGTCATATTTCTGGTCTTTAATAACAACGAGAATTAGGCAGCGTTTTTTGTGGTATTCTCTCAAAAGAAGACCGTAAACAGAAATGTATTGGACACATAATTGTGTAATGATATTTTCGAAGCATATGCATAACTCAAATTGCACAATATATTTTACTCTAGTTGAGTTCTGTGTGTACTTTTTATTATATGACGTATTTCTGGTTTCGTTTATTTGCAAATTTCCATTTAATTTTAAAGATTATAAAAAATTTTTAAACTAAGATGATTTTTTCCATTCTAATAACATAGAGATCGACATTTGGATAAGAAATAGTGAGTATAGTTCTGATTCAGAAATAAAAACAAATCTAGATATATTCGACGTAATTTTACTTATACTACATGAATATTTTACCAATCTGTCTAGGTGCTCTAAGTCGACTCATACTTTAGCAATCTGACAAAGTTAGTTAACCATATTTTACAGCTTATTTTTATTTAAATAATTGAAATGACATGTCTTCTATTTTTATTTTAAAACTCTTATTTTATTCTTAGATAATTTTGTTATATATTATAAAATTTTTTTAACAATTCTATTGCAATTGTTCTGAATATATAGTTATATATTATTGATTGCTTTCGAATTAAAATTAAGTAACATTTATAAAGTGATGCATCCAAATATTGAAGTATTAATGCACAATTAATTTTTATTTAATAAGATTCTGAAAAAAGAAATGATCTGCAATTATTTTACTTACATTTGAAAATAAACTTACATAATTTCTTCAACATTTTTTCATTTACAGCTTTCCAAATTTCGAGAACTTTGGAACAAATTTCTCAATTATGCGTAAGCTTTCTAATTCCTTCAATTTCAACACAATTTGAAGATTTTCATAAGGTTGAAATACTCTCAAAAGAAGATAAACAAAATATAAACCATTAATGTAAAATCTCGATTATTTTTTTCCAATACTTGGAAAAAATATTTTTAAAGAATTTAAATTACAAATAGCACAATCAATAAAGGTGCATTTTGCTTTTTAAGCAAATTAAATTTGTAGATTTTTTTTATAGTTATTAACATACCACTACAGAAAGAGAATTTTCATTTCATATTACATTGATATACACTTAAATACTTAAACTTATTGTATAATATTTTATAATTATGTATGGATGCTATCTTTTTCTTTAATGACTAAAACGTACTATTACATCTCCTCTTTATTTGTTTCAATTCTGGATACATTTCCCTAGCAATATACAGCAACGTAAGTTTTCCTAAGATGAATTTTTAATAATGGAAAATGTTGTGAGTTTTTATCTAAAATTTAAAAAGACTTACATCTTAATTTAATAATAACCTAACACTTTAAAGAGAAAGTTAATCAAGAAAGGAAATCTTGAACTATACAAGATTTTAAGGACAGATGAGACAGTTTGCGCCTATATAATATAACACATTTGTTTTATTATATTTGAAATACTTTTTAATACTATTAAATCACAAATTTTTAAATCATTTATATATGTTTAAACGACACTTTTTAATTAAAAAAAAAATTAAAATGTGTTTTGTATTATATTTAATATATTTCTCAATATCACATAATCACATAATTGTTATAAAGTGTGTTGCTGCTAAAACATTTGATTATGATCAATTAAATGACTATGAACGTAGCGTTATTGTATTCACGTTATAGAAAGAATATAAAGAAATGAATTATATAATATCCGAAATAGTAAAGAAATTAGATTTTTCTATTATAAACATTTTCCCAGTATGTTACGAGTATTGACCCTCACCGATTGAAACTCACACAATAATGCGGTAAAAACTTTAAAAACTTCAGTCATCAAGGGCAAAAAATTTATGTTCATCTTGCATGGGATATTAATCTTGGAATATCAGAAAGAAGTAACTTATCAACTTTTTAATGAATCTATGTTTACAGTATAACGAAGTTAAAGCCCCAAAGCTTATCTTTCTTAAGCAAAATACTTTGCACCACAAGAGGGCTCACAAATAACAGTTATTGAATGAAAAAAAAAGTGTTTTATCTGAATAATTGTATCAAGAAGCACTTGAATTACTCAGAGTAAGGATACGTCAACTGGGAACTGATCAATCTGAAGGAGTTTCTAAGAGAGTAATATATTATATAGTATTGTACATATATATTAAAATTTAGTGCATTATAATAAAGTGTATAATAATGTATGATTGCCATGTCCAATAATGAATATGACAGAAAGCATATATGTAAGCTTCCTATCCGATCACCTTCACCAATTCAAATAAAATATAAATTACATATATTTATGAATAGAACATACAATTGACCCACACATTTCTCATACATAAAAGTTTAATTCCTAATGACATTTAGAAAATTATAGTTTATGCCTCTTGAATCTCCAAAAATGAAATTTATGGCTGTATCTATAATGGATCGGAAAAAAAATTGCTATCACACAGTATTCTTTAACTTCATGGATTGTTTTGCTGAAACAATCCTGTGCATTTGATTTTAACTTTTAACTACAGATTATTAGGCAAATTATATACAGAGACTTACAGTCAGTAGTTATATTAAGGTATAATATTATTTATCTCCATATGTTAATGTGAGCCCCACGCGATATTAAATACATAGATGACTTTATACTTAAGCTCATATAAGTGATGCATTATATATATATATATATATATATATATATATATATATATATATCTCGAGATTTTAAATTAGCTCACACTAAATTCTGCTCACACAAAACGATATGAGTATAAATTAAGTAACCATTAAAAAAATAGCATTTTTGATAAAATTGGAAAAAAATAATAAATTGTGTTGGTACATATAAATTAAAAAAAAGCTGAGAGAAATATTTGTAGAGTTAGATTAGATTTGAAAATTGAAATTTATTCTGAGTTACAAAAAAATCTTAAATATGTACATTTATGCATATATTTAGTGATAAAATAAAGCTAGAGTACAAAAAAGTGTATAAAAGTGATATTATTGCTTTACTGCGTATATTCAATTAAACCCTATGCGATAAAAATATATACCAATTTTTCTTGGACTTTGGTTTGTATAAATATAATATTCAAATTATCTTGAAATTTTAAAATTTTTTATTATTCTCATTATTTTTATAATATGCATAAATAAGTTACGAGTAGGGAATTAAAACTTTTCGAATAAATGTAAAAAGTGTAAGCAAATTTGAATGGTATTAGAAATGGTATTAAAGTTAAGAAAATATTTTGTCGGTTTAAATTATGTAGAAAAGTAGAAAAAAGGCAACTTAATTAACATAAGTCAGTTTTAATGTGAGTTACATCTGAAATTCTGCAAGTTGCATGTGTATATTTTTATTTTGAAATTTATTTTATTAAAATAAATATTTTGACAAAATAAAACTGCAGAATTAAAATATACAGATGAAATTGAAGAACTTCAGATGTAACTCACATTAAAACTGACTAATGTTAATTAAGTTGCCTATATTTTATCAAAATAAAACTTTAGAATAAAAAAAACAAAGTGCCATATTTAAGATTTAATTATTAGTTTTTTGTAAAATTACAGAGAAAGTATAAGAATTACTTTAACTCAATAAAAAAACATTTTGATCGATATTAATTATAATTTTAATTTTTTATGTTATATTTTTAAAATCTATTACGAAGAATATTTTCAAAAGTTTATTTCAACATAAAATTTTCTTATATATAATGTTTTATTTTTGATTTTATATTTTTATTCTGATAAATATAAATATACAAATTGTCAATATTAACTCAAAGTAAAGGTAGCTTATTAAGGGAATGTCTAGCATTGTTAACTTAGTACGATAGAAATATTTTAAAATCAATTTAATTTATTTATTATATGCCTTAATTAACATAATTAGAAAGAAAAGCACACAAATTCAAATTATATGTTACAATTTATTTTTTTATATTCACTAAATGAACAAATTTAATTTAAAGAAAAGATAAATGAATTTCCCATCAAAATTATAAACAAAGGAAGTTATGGGGGTTATTTCGGAGATACCCCACAACGGAGAATCTTATTGCCTTTAAGAGAGCAAAAGCATTAGCTCGCAGAGCTCTTCGTCGTAGTCAGAAAGAATCCTGGTCTTGCTATGTCTCCTCAATAACATCCTCCACATCCAGTAAGCAGTTATGGAGCAAAGTGAAAGCAGCCAATGGTATCTACACGGAATTTTCAATTCCCGTTTTGAAAACCGGAGCTGCTATATTCTCTTCTCCTATTGACATTGATAACATTTTCGGTGAAACATTTGCTAGTGTCTCAGGCTCCGACATTTATAGTCCTTCGTTTTTAAGGACTAAGAGTCGAGCTGAGCAAATGCCAATTCGTTTCAACCATAGACAAGCTTTGCCTTACAACTGCGAATTTCGGATGTTGGAATTGAAGCGAGCATTACTGCAGGCCAATAATACCAGCCCAGGAACTGATGGAATCAGTTATCAAATGCTTCGACATTTAAGTTCAGACTCCCTGTTGAACTTATAGTATCTGTTCAATAGGATCTGGACTGAAAATGAATTCCCATCAATTTGGAATGAAGCAACGGTAATACCGGTCCTTAAGCCTGGTTAGGATTCTTTAGAACCATCAAACTATCGACCAATAGCTCTGACGAGTTGTCTTTGCAAGACTCTCGAACGAATGGTCAACATTCGTCTCGTGCATGTCGTAGAAGAAAATAAAGGTATACATGTCAATCAGAGTGGATTCCGTAAGAGAAGATCCATTTTTTTTTTATGTTATGTTACCCATATAAGGAACAGATAAATACAGCTTTAATTAAATCCGAGTTCTCTCATATTTTCTTAGTGGCTCTTCAATATATTCTTTTGGGCTGAGTCTTTAAGCATGTTAAGGTTATGTCTGCCAGGAAAACCTCAAATGCAAACTTCATACTGAAACATCTTTTCTTTCCCATGAATACTACGGTGTGTCTACAGAAGTTCTCTACGATTGAAGCCTTGATTGCAAACATCACACTAAAATGGGTTTTCTATTGCATGGATTCTAAGTTGTCTCTTGAGATTTCTTTCTCGTGTTAAACTTCGATTGCGAACGAAGCAAAAATACAGTTTTTTTCCAGTATGAATTCTTCGATGTATTTTAAGAGACCATTTATGACTAAATGATTGATTGCAAATATCTCACACACTGAAATTGCTTTTCCTTAGTATGAGTCTTCAGATGATTCTTGGGATATGCTCTTGGAGTAAAGTATTTCTTGCAACTGTCACATAGAAACGGTTTTTCAGCTGTATGAATTCTCAGGTGTGCTTCAAGATTTTGTTTTCGATTGGAAGATGCATTGCAAAAATCACATTGAAATCTCTTCTGGCCAGTGTGAGTGAATTGATGCTTTTCGAGTAATGAATTCTTATTAAAAGATTTTTCACAATTTGCACATTGAAATTTCATTCAGACATTTTACTTATTGAAGATTTATAGGAATACTCTAAGAACACAATATGAACTTAAAAGGTTTTAGAATTCAAATTAAATTGAACATTTTGGGTTTCTAACTACGCTTTAAGTTTTTTCTGTATTGCCTAATAATTACAAAATACATTACTGTGTATCTTTCGCTATATTTATTTATGGAAATGAATTCTGAAATTTAAACGTGCATATTTTAAATTAACGTTAAGTTAGAAGAATTTAAATTTTTATAATTGTTTTAAAATTAAATTGCCTGAATAACCTATTCTGTATAAGGATTAGTGTTTTTTATAAATACGGTAAATAAGCAGCAGTAAGCCACTGAAATAACTGTATTAGTTCACTTCAAGTTAACTTTTTGTAAACACTATCATTAAAGGGGTTTCAAACTCTGTAAAACTTTATGTGCATTTCTAATTTGATTTCCTTTTGTTATGTTTGAATGTTTTAGTAAATCATCTGCATGGCTATGTTTTAAAAGCAATGATTACCTTTTCTCCTGACAATTTTTCTTCATATTCAGTTTTGAAGATAATTTGTCCTGATAGCGCGCCTACTATTCATTACATCTTGTATCCTCCTTTTGTGTGTCAATGTAAAAGGTATGGTTCCTTTGATGTCATTTTATAAACTGTAATATGATATTAAAATCCAAATTATAAAATTTGCTCTATTTAGTACTCTGTTTCTTGGATGTTTTGTGAGACTGAAATGTAAGCAGTATAAATAGCTATATTAACCTTTGGTAGTCGATGACTACAAATTTCGTTGCTTATTCGTTGACGTCACCCAACTTTTTAGATTATGTTATTTTTATGGTCTCTTGTATAGATAGTATCTAGTACCTGTGCTAACGGTACAACAAAGGTGATCCTTATAATTTAAAGCAAGCGAAATGACTCCGACTTAATCAGTAATTACCAGATATTTTTTCGTTTTGAGAACATTCAGGCGACGACATTTTTTTTTTAAATTATACATTACTGTAATTCATTACATGATATATTATCGTATATATATCAGTTATAAAACTCACCGTCTTACTTTAATGAAAATCCTTTTATTTTAAACTAAGTCATGCATTGAGAGATAACAGGTAGCTTGGAAGTGGATTTTGTAGTAGAAGTTGGAGTTGGATAAATATTAATTTTATTTGAAATTTAATGTTTATTATAAGAAAAAGCTACTTATGTTCGATATTTTGAGTAAAGTTAGATAAATAGCTTAAATACTCTTGCTATTTTTTTTTATGATATGTAATAAAAATTCCAATTATTTTGAAATTCAAATGGCAGCTATTCAAAATTAGACTTTTGAAGTTAATTCAGTCAGTTAAAATTAAGGACATTAAAGCTGTCAAAGATCTATTTGAATGAAAAAATTTTAAGAGTTCCTTTCAAAATTGTGTGTTATAGTTATTTATTAAACTGATGTAGGTAATAATACTTATAAATATCGCAATAAGAAAAATACGAAAATTTAATGTATAAAATACTTTATTCAATATATATTTGACACAAGAGATATAAATATATTTTTTTAAATGGCATTAGCAATTTTAATTTCATTTTCTCATTTATTGTGTGCAGCAATTTTCAAGTATATCATCAATGATTTAATCGATACATAACTAGATAACTATTTTCGATATTTTTCACTAAGAGTTTAGTTTTGGGAAGGATGATAATTTTATTTTATAACACCCCATGTGCTTTAAAATATACATAAAATATTTTATTTTTCATTAAATTTCCCTATCAATTAAGTCTGTATATTCTGTGATCCCTGTTAATTTCTCAATTAAAATTTTTCTGGAAGCTGCTATAAATTATGATATATAATTTAAGTTCTAAAAAATCTTTCTTAGAATTTAAGTTAGGAGGTGAGAAATGCCTAGAAAATATATGACTGTCTCATTTTCTATAATTTTCAATCACAGAACGAACATTATAAATATGATGATAATTATGCGCTATTACATATATGCTTATAATCATAGTTAATTAGTGAAAATCAAAAATGGAGTTTATTAAAACAAGAAAAATATTTTTATTTAAAAGTAACAATTTTGAATGCACGCGTTAAGCACTTAAAATAGATTTTCTACCTGGTCTTTTATAAATCAAATTACAACCTGATTGCTTTATTAAACTTCAGAAATTCTTGGACTTTTTGGAAAGCGTAAAATGTTTGAACTCTTAGATTTTCTACGAGACCCAAAAGTAGAAATCTGTTTATTTGGAGCAAATATGAACCCCAACCCTACTCTGGAAATTTTAGCATTAAACATATCGAAAATCATGGTAGCCTGCACTCAGAGAGAAAAATTGGTTAATGAAAAACATTGGCTAGAAAGAAATGCTAATTGAAAGAGACCAATTCATATTGAAGCGGATAGTAATCTATAAATAGCAAATAACTGAAAAAAATTGACCGCAGAACTCGATCAGAAGCATCATTCTTTGGTCTCCGTAATTGCAGTTGGAAAGTATCTTCATAAAAAGGAAATTCACAACAGAGCACATTTCTCCAGTCAATTGTCACACATCTTAATCGGAAACGTTATATGACGCAGCGTGTCCATTTTTGGACCTTGCACCATAAAACCCAACCAACCAACCGAAACGTAATCTGCAGTGGAGTTAAACTCAAAAATTTGGTTCATTGAATATAAACTAAGTTTTTGAAACTTTATGATCGGAAAAAACGACATTCAATTTTCTTGCATCAGGAAGCAAGGATATTTGGATAATAACTTCTAGTCTTTTGAAACAAGAATTATTTTGCGCTAAGAGATATAAAGAAATTTACACATATTATAATAAATTATGAAATTTATAAAACTTCACACTTATATACATCTATTAGTTGACTTCAGTGGTTTCGGTCATTAACAATTTTCTCATAAGATTATACTTAATAATTAATTTTTTCTAATATTAGTAATAAAAATATGTTAATCAATAAATAGTTTGAAAAAAATTTCATTCGAATTTTTTTCACTACTTTTATCTCATACGAAGTTTAAATATTTATTTCAGCACAAAGAATTTTATATAAATTACTTTTTTCCTGATATGATAATAAAAAATAACTATATACTTTCCAATAGTTTGCACAATATGTAATTTTAAAATTGTATGCTAAGAGCTGCTTAAATTCAAATCCGATAAGCAATGAAACATTATAACACGATAATAATAAAACAAATTTATATATTCTAAATAGAAGATGATATTGCGGGAGATGTAAAAGAATGATATAACAAAGTTCTTAACTATTATCAAATTTTGAACTTGCGTCTGAATTTAAAATAAGATTAAATGCGTGTCTGAAATGTTACAATTTAAAATTAAATAATCCTGCATTAATAAATACAACTCGCGTAATTAATGGAGATATTTGCGTTTTTCAATATTTAATGACGAAAATATTTAGTGAAAAAAAATCACAGAATTTAATATCAAATAAGTAAAAGTTTCAAATCCATTATTTACAAATGGAACGTCTATTGTTAAAATTTAATGATATTTAAGCCTAAAATCTATATATATTACAGTAAGTAACTAAACATTTTCCATTCAGACCAAAATAATTTGTCTTTAAATAAAATATTAATGCTTCTTCTATATAGCAAATAATTCCACCATAAGAGCATATGATTATACATTGTTCTTAAGTTTTCTATCAGTATCTTAGGTAAGAATGTTCTCGAATTTTCTACAGTTCTTGAATATAACAGATAGTATAGAAAAATATAGATTTAAGTATATTTTCACACCTTTTAAGATTGAACCTGCTTATTTCTTAAAAAAATATTGTTAAGAAAGTGTTTTTGGGTAGAAATTATAAGCACAGAGGTTCTGCACTGTGAGTTCTCAGATGTCTCTTTAAGCTACTAATGTGGGAGAAAGTTCGATTGCAAACTTCACACTGAAACGGTTTTTCCTTTGTATGAGTTCTTAGATGTTTCTTCAGAGCTCCACACTCAGTAAATTTTCGATTGCAATTCTCACATTTAAATGGCTTTTCATTTGTATGAAGTCTCAGATGTCTGTTAAGGCTTCCCCTTTGACTGAAATCTTTTTTGCAAACTTCACATTGATATGGTTTCTCTTTTGTATGAACTAGCCGATGTGTCTGGAGATTTTGTTTCGTAGATAAAGCGTGATTACAGATTTCACATTCGAATGGTTTTTTATTGATATGGACCCACATATGTACGTTGAGATTGCATCTGTGAGTAAAATCTTTCTTGCAAATATCACCTTGAAAACGCTTTTCACCTGTATGGATCTTCATATGGATTTTGAGGCTATACCTTTGACTGAAATATTTGTAGCAAATTTCACATTGATATGATTTCTCGTTAGTATGAGTAAGCCGATGTCTCTTGAGATGTTGATTCGTAGTGAATGCGTGACTACAAATTTCACAATGGAATGATTTCTTACTGCGATAACTCTTCAAATGCGCCTCGAAGTTTCTCCTATTATTAGAAAATCTCTGATTAATTTCACATAAAAGCTGTTTCTGATCTGACATTTCTTCTGTATTATGGAGTTTTATCCAGGTAAATTAAAAAAAACTAAATGGTATTTACAACAAAATTGAGTTTTTAATTATTAAAGATTAATTTAAATTTTTTACCCTTTAATAATTTGCTTATAACTCAAAGTGTCAAATAGTGACAGAATCCATCTTGATATGCGTTAAACATGCCTATTTATTTCTGTACGGTATTTCGAAATTACTTGTATAGTTCATATTTAAATTCGATCAGGAGAGATTATTTTTTTTTCTTTTCCTTTAGTATTTAATTTCTAAGTTGAAACCGATCGGGCATAGAGATAATAGATTTTATAAATACGCTAAAATATACGAAAATGAATTTGAACATACCCGGAAATAAGAGAGTTCTTTTAAATGGTCGCATTTTCACTTGTTTACAGATAATTTCATCAGCTAGATTTCAACGAGAGTGAAGAAATTTTATGTGATTTTTTTCTTACAAGTCTAGCTTAATTTATTTTTATTATACCTTATAAATAAATCAGAGCCGCCCAACCAGTCTAGTGGTTAGCGTAACTGACTACGTATGGGGAGGACCTGGCTTCGAATCCAGGCTCGGGCAGGGATGTACTTTTTCTTTCTCTCTCTGTGTGTTTCTAATCCTTTCCTCCGATAATGGATGAATGTGGCCCGCCCTGTAAACTAATTATTTATTACTTTCATATAATAAATTGTGGTGGTGTGGCGTAGGCAATGGTATTCGTACCTTCGCGACTTGGTTCACAGGTGTCCACAGGGTAACGATAAAATGAGTTTCCGGCCTTGTTGCGGCAAATGGCCTAATGTACTTACTTACTCAATGATGTCCGAAGTTAGATATAAAAATAAATAAATAAATCAGATATATAGTGCTTCTTTTTAA
>JAPDSC010141926.1:11558-22264 GCA_026290005.1 Latrodectus geometricus
TAGAATAAAAAAAGACATTTTGCAATTATTTATGAACAAATAAGAAACTTAATATAAAATGCAAGAAATCTGTTCCCGAGAAAAAAATTTATCCAAGAAATGAATAAAGTAAAAATAAAAAAAAAATTGAAGTGAAATTATAAAATTTATATATAAGAAAAATAAGCATAACGTAGTTAGAGCGAAATTGAAAAATATAATATTTTATTATTCATAAAAATAAATGAAATATAAAATTATATTAAATTTCACTAAAATAAAAAATTCGACACAAATTAAACAGGATCAACTTAGAATAACTGAGTAAAACACCATGACTAAGGTTAATAAAACGCTCACAATTAAATAACAGAAAAGCAGAATTTTTTTTTAAAAAAAATAATATTACATTATAACGCCAGTGTAAGCAAACGAAAACTTAAATGAATTTAACAATGAATTCATGAATTTTCTAATAATTTAGAATCTCTTTCAAAAAAAAAAAAAAAAAAAAAGTTGGCTTTAAAATTGAATTGTTTTAATTGAGTTATTAGATAGAATGAAGATTGTACAATGAATTAATTTTATAAATTCTGATGATTCAAATAATAATAAATTTATTAATTATGATGAAATTATAATTTAAATACACCTAGAAACACTTTAGATGTATTTATACTGCAATTCAAGTTAACTTCATATCTTTAAATAATTTCGTGTTTATCGTTAATTTTAATTAATTTGAAAGTGAATGCATGAATAAAAAAATTAATTCCGAAAATATTAGTACTTGATAAATAATTTTTAGAGTACTTGAATAGATATCCGACAAATAAAGTTGTTTGTTATTATTAACTATCAATAGTCAATTTTAACTTTTACATTACTGAAATCTTCATTATAATTTAATTGATTGATGGTTAACTTCACCGTGAATAAATAAAGATTATAGATGTTTGTCCTAAGTTTAAAATTAGTTAAAAATGGTATATTTAAAGTTTTTTAAACATATATTAAATTTAATGTATTAGAAAGATTATATAATATTGGCAAAAATTATATGATACATAATATTGATTATATATAATATTTATAATTATATAATATTGGCAAAAATACTTTAACTTATTTAGTTTTTTTTATTTGATTTGGTTTTTTATTTATTTATAGAAAGTTTTATAAATATTGATAATTTCAGTAGTAACATAATAAAGTGGTAAAATTGTAGAAAATTTTTTAAATCATAAATTCTGTAATAAAATAAGTTTTGTTATTTTAGGTTTATTCGTGTTTTCATCATGCAAGAGAGTAATAATGGAAATATTAGAACGCCTAGAGTAACTTCTTGATTAATAAAAATATCTTAATCATATACCATCAAATAACTGAATCCCCTACATGAAATCAACTGTGAGAGCAGAATCACTTATAGCAATCACTATCTCGGCAAAATAGTCAACTACTGAAATTTCGTTAATCAATAAATAAGAAAATGAATTATTGTACTTACCAAGGAGAGGTGACTTGAGCCAATAACCATCTCTGATTTCCAAATATCCTTGTTCGCAGCCAAAGTCCAGCGAAGTGACCTCGATGGCGATTCTCTCGCCCTGAGCTGCCGATATGCGCCACACGCAGTGCTGAGGGCCGACGTGTCCCGGTGAATGAAGAATGCCAAATGGCTCTTGGTGAGTTCTTCCACAAGCTACAACACACAAACTACTCTTTTAACGAAAGTTAGGTGTGAAATACATTAAGATTATCTTAGATTAATTGTTTCTTCTAATATTCATGCATTATTGTTTTATAGGTACATATGTATTAGCGACTTCACAGTCAGTATTGCTCCATGTCGAATTAGCGACACGGGAATAGCACAAAATACCATAAAGAAATAATAAAGAAAAATTTTAATTTACAAATTCTTTTTTTTTAAAAAAAAACCCAATCAATTATAGGTAAAAAATGAATCAATATTGACTTTAGAAAAGAGTCGAAACAATTTTTTCGTACTCCTGATGCTGTCGTCGTATGAACTCACGTAAATGCGATTCCAAATGATGTATCAAATTAATTCTAACGTATTTACACTTACTTTTTAAATATAGACGAAATATCTATCATATTTTTTGATGGCTAAAAGCAGCAAAACATGGAAATTAATTCAGCAAAGGAAATGAATCAACTTAAATGATATTTAATATAGGTAAATCAAAATATAGAGAATGTATACAAGAGAAATATAACATATCATCTAATACTATCATCATCTTTACTATTTATGAACCGTAAAATGGTTGGTTTTCTATTCTAAAACGAAAAACCAACGGTTTTATGAGTACGAAATCATGCTACGACCAGAAAGATGATAAAAGATATTGGACTAGAATTGACAATATACAATTCAATAAAATATTCATTCGCTATACGTTTTTTCATTTTCATATAAAACGAAATAATTTTACAGACATCCCAATAATTACACAGCACCATCACATTGGTTCAATCACAAAATTTTATGACTCTTTTCTATTGTAATTCAACAAATACCTTTAATTTTTCATATTGAATCAAAATACCATTATAGAAAAAATACCAGACATACGTATTTCTAATAAAAATATAATTTTTGTAACTTTAAATTAATCTCATAATTTAATTTACAATCTTTTTAATGAAGAAATGTAAATTAGAGACGAACAATATTGAAAATAAAGGTGGTTTTAGATTTTTGCAGACTTCTAATTGGATTTTATTGTTTAAATTAAAATATGTATTTCAAGTTAAAAAAATATCTTAAATTAGGTATATTTTCTTTTTTTATTGGCTTTGAAACTCCACAATTAAAATCCAACTTTTTACTCAGCCCCAGGGTTAACGGTACTTGTAGAATTACTTATTTATAAAGAATAATTGTTATTAAAATTTATTTTCTATACTTTAACTGAGTAAGCAACCCGCTATTTTCATGGCTATGGTGTTTTTCTTGATTTATTGAGGAGTGCAAATCGCTTATTAAGCGTTTTACCAGCAAAATAAATTATATTCAGTAATAGAGACGCTTAGTTCACGTTTCGATCAACAGATGACGATAGTCGTGCTCTATAAATTTCGGCACTTGAACGCGCTATTATCTACCACTTTTTCACTATGTTTGCCGCCTTATTCTAATCAGAAATGGGTGCTAGAAAACGTTTAGCAACTAACGGAGTATATATTCCTGATGGGGTTTATAAGATTTTAAAAATGATTTTCATTGTGATAGTGATACAGATTTTTCGGACTGCTGCTCAGATGGCGATGACTCTGATCATGATTTAATAAATTTGCAAGTTAGGCTTAATTATTGTTAAGGTTACTTTCTGGGAAAAATGCAATTCTCAAATACATATAGATTACACAATTTTGAAGTCATTTCAGTCTTCAATTGAATAGTCAGAGAGTTAAAATTTCATGTTTATTCTAGCATTAAAAATGCTTCAAGAAATTTTGTCTTGTATTTCACTTGCTCAAGATCATGGTTATAGTTATGTATGTAACAACTATTTCTTCATCTAATAATTAATCACGATTGTGTTAAAATTTAGTATGCGTATATACATTTTCTCTGATTATACATAGAGTAAATTGCCATATTCAATTAAAAAAATAAAGTTTAATGTTACTATAGATATACCTCAATTAAATTGTATGCAACTATGCATGATCACTCACACATGATAACATTTCCAAAATTTTAATGAAATATTTAATTTGATTTTCAAACTAAACACTATGTATTAATATTTTCTCAATCAAATTATTGAATATAAAACTTTTAAAAGCATCAAGTATTTTTATATGGAATAAATTACACATAATTTTTAAATTATCTAATTAGTTTTAATTTCCAATAACCATTTATAAGTTTTACATTGAATATAAATTTTATTCAAATCTTAAAAGAAATTCATAATAAAAAGTCTATTTTAATCACACATGAATTAAATGGAAACAGTTTGTTCCTTGGTCATCTTTTTGCACGTAAGATCTAGTTTAACAGGGACCTACAGTTAAAATTGGAATCCAAACCACCACATCCATGCCCCAATTTGAAATCAAACCCACGAACTGATGAATTGAATGCTTGCGTTCAAAATACTAGGCTGTTAATTCGATAAGAAACCAGATTTATTGACACCTGCTCTACTTACTCGCTTGGAACTTTTCTTGGAACAGCAGAAATCAAACCTTTTTGCTAGTCCCATCTTCACACCACTAGTACCGCAGTTGTTAGCCGGAAAACTTTTTGAATCTTGCTTGCTGCCGTAGGGATCAGACAACTTTCTCTGTGAGTTCTAAGCACTACGAGATCTGCTGCAAGTGCCCTACTGAACAGGATTCTCCTGACCATATTTTATCATGTCTGGCCAGGCAAGTTCGCTAAGACGCTATCGTAACCCATTGTTGGTTTTGATTTTTTTAGGGTGAATAAATTCATGGACTTGATATAGATCTAATATACTCCGAAATGTGCATCAAGCACCATCAGAAAACAGGTTGAGATAATTTGGCTAAATATTAATGACGAAGCAAAGAATCCAACAAAAGTCTATATCCCGTATTTCTTACTAAGCATATTTTGTAAATTATGCTACTTTCAGATAAGAGTTTACTCAATTGAAAGCTTTTTTCCCCTAAAAATGCATTGATGATTCTGAAACAAACGATTCCCAATTTTCCTACAGACAAAATACATTTTAAATGTTACTCAAATTTCCTCAATATAGAAGAATTTAATGAAGCTGGTGCAGTGGCTGTAGCTTTTCGCGCTCCCAAAGTTTAGTACGAGGTTCTATTCTCAGGTAAAAAGGCCGACTCAGCGTTTCATCCTTTCAGCGCATCAATAAAACGGAGTACCAAGCATTCTTTGGAGCTAAAAGCTGGGATGGAAAGCTTCCCGATGGACTGTCGTGCCACAGAATTTAGTTTAGTTTTAGAAGAATTTAAAGCTTAAAAAAACTAATTTATAACATATTGATTCATAACTATGTTTTATATTAACTAGCAATATAATTTAACATTTTTAATGCTAACATACAGATTATTTTTTCTTAAAAGGAATCATATAAAAAATTATTTAGGTGAAGAATATGTTTATATCAAAATATTGACAAATCTCTGTGCAAATGCAATATATTTATTACATGTCATTATCCAAAACATGTTGTATATAATTTCACAAAATTTTCAGCAAAAATGAATGAATTCTTTATGAAGTAAAGAATTATGAGCCACATTGCGAATGAAAAGGGTTTAATTTGAGGTGCACATTGTCCTTGAGAGTGAAAAAAAATAATTTGTTGTTATATTTTTCAGATAATGGGACACATTCATTTGACCGGTAACGAAGCTCTTTGGAGATTTTTAATGAACAATGGAATGTTGCATCAGTGCAAGAAATATTGAGAGTTTCCAACAATAAAAATATAATACAACTTCTCACAGTATTTGAGTGACTTTCTGATTTGAATTTTTAACTGAGGTTGCAGTTGTCGAGAAAAAAAATTATTTCAATTTATTAAATAAATGTGATATACTTATTCAGAAAAAATCTCATTTGGCCATTGCAAATACCTGTTTTACATCATTGAGTGATTTGAACTAGGTCATATTCTTATATAAATAATAAAAAATTATAATTATGGACTGAGTTTTTAGTAATGAGTACTTGGTCTTAGATTTTTTATCACTGAGAGGTAAAATTTTATAAATAAACAAAAGAAATTCAAGCATAAAACTCTTAACTGAAATCTAAAGAAGAATAGAAATTTAATTCTCTTAAATATTAACTAAGATATATTCTTCCAATTAAATAAACGTTTTATATTTAATAAATTGCGCTATTAGGGATACATTAAAAATGGTATAACAGATAGAAAAGCCAACTTTTTAAACGGTTTCCATACTAAAGCTATGTAAATATTCTATTTTCATGTTTGTTCTTAATATTGATTATATCATCGTTAAAATGAAATAAATAAATACAATTCATAAAAATTTTCATTAAGATTTTATAAAAATTCTGGGATTTAGACGGAGATAAACCAAATTGAATAACAAAATGTCTTATGACTAATATTAAGTTTTATATTAAAGCAATTAAGAATTAATACTAGCTTGATTATATCTAAATTAATAATGCTCTAAGAGTTATTTTATAAAATATTTATGATCTATATTTCAATTGCGAATAACATCATTTTTGAAAATATTAATTTTGATATATTAGTAGCTAAATTGTTGTTTTTTACTGGGAATCATAATTACGCGACAGAAACTCTATTGGGGTAAAAAAAAACATTTTATTTAAATTAATCAAGTTTTATTTCTTCGGAAATTAGAAATTAAAATCATATAATTTATGATAAAAAAACTGTTTAACATTATAAATACTACATAAAAGTTACTGTATTGATTGTACCAAAGCACTTTTGAGCAATTTTAATTGATAACGAAATGTGAATCATGTAGCAAAATTAATCATGATGTAGCACTAGATGTAAAGAGAAAAGTTATTGTGACTACTAAAAATAAAAAAAAAAGTTTAATGTTCAATAATGAGTAATTCTACTAAATATTCTTCAAATTAGTTTTCTATCAACAGACAATTGCCGTGAAAAAATACCACGTATCATTAATTAATTATCAGTAAATTAACAAATGAAATGCAAGAAAAGTTAATCCTAATTTTCATTTCATAAAATTAATCATAAAGTTTCATCTATAGTCTTTGTCAATTTTACTGATACAAGAGGCCACTTAATATAAGGTTGTGAAAAAGAAATATATTACTTTTATGCGAATTTCAAGGCGTTATTTACAAGTTCTTGATTAACTTTATGCAAATGGTCTCAAACTGTTTTATGACTGATGTTTAGCTTCTGGCCAGCTAACATGCTGGTCAACTTACGACCTTTTTGTGATGTTATAGATATTTTGTACGATGGTCTTACCTGTGCGAGTTGCATCTTTAACATCAAATGTACCTGAATGTGAAATTGATGAAACCAAAGTTGCATGTAATTAACTGTCACAGTATCGGGATCATAAATAGCATTCCCGATTTTCAACTGTGACTTGTATTTTCGCCTTTAACAAATAAAAACTATGAATTAACTACATTTCTTTTTGTTGACTTATATTTTTAACACCCTGCACCTTAAAGCTGAATGGATGAAATAAAAAACAGCATTTATTTTAAGCGCAAAAAGTGATGTTTCCAAGGAGCATAAATCTAAAATTTTATGGTTGACCCTTAACAAAACATCGAACACTACAATCAATCGACCGAAAAATGAATGTATTTTCTTTTTCCCAATCCTAATAGTAAGCGTTGACGTATCTGTAAAATTTTCATAAATCCATAAGAACTGGGGAACCCTAAAAAAAAGTTAGACTTGTATTTTTTATGAAAATTCATTTTGAATTTAAATTTAGTCTCTCATAAAATTTTTGTTATCCCATATAAAAAATATTCAAAATGATCTTCCCTTACATAATTCTTAATAGAATAATAAAATTTTGATGAAAATAAAACAAATAATTCTTAATAGCCTTTTTCTCCCCCCCCCTCTCTCTCACACACACATTATTTAATGTTGAAAAGACTTCTGGAGTTTTGTGGGACATATTTGAATTATCTTCTAATAGATGATAAGGCTAATAGACGGAATATGAGAGCAGATATGCAACATTTCGTTGTTCAACCTTTGATTAGTCTGTTAGGATGATCCACGTAAAAGAGACATACCAGGACACTTGTAGAGCAATTTCGTCTGTGCAATGTCTCCAGGGGAGAGTCGAACTCTTTGTCCGATCTCACTCACTTGCCCCCTGATAGGCAGGATAGTATCCAGGGCCGTGCTTTTGGAAAATGTGTTCCTAGCATAATGCATCACGCTTTCGTAGTCGTACTGGAGTCCCAAGGAATTTACTTCATCTTCAGTTAGTTTGTTGAAGTTGTATTCTTGCCCTAAGGATTGAAGAATCTGTTACATTTCATGCTCACAAAGATTTTAATTCAAAAATTTATAAAATTTCATTAAAATCTGCAATAAATGAAAGTGGAGAAGATAAAATATTTTTTTATGTTTATAAGATAAACAAGAAAGTTCTTTCAGTTTTTAATGACCCAAAAGCACATGATCTACAGTAAGTATAGCATATTGTTGGTCCTCGAAGTAACCACCATTGGTATCCTGAACCTTCTGGCTACGTATCTACAGCTGTGCCAATCCCTTGCGGTAAACCTCGGGGGTTTGTACGCAAAGAAGTTGGTGGTTTCTTGGCACAAGTCTGCTTCATAAGTGATGCTTCATAGATGATTGTCCAGGGAATGGAAGAGGTGTTAAGTTGATGGTGAAAGGCCAGATGAGTAAGGAGGATGGTACAAAGTCTCCCAACCAATCGCTTTACGGTATTTCTGGCCACCCATGTGACATGCGGCCTAGTGTTATCGGCCAAGAACAGTACACCCTTGAGATTAACTAGTGCTGGCTCCTTCTGTTGCAATGCATGTTGCAACCATGCCAATTACTAGAAGAGGTCAACTGTTACCGTTTGGCCAGTTGGTAACAGCCCATAGTGAACCATTTGACTACTAACCCACCAGATACAAAGCATAGTATTACGAGGGTACAGAGAGACAAATCTCCCGACTTGAATTTCGGAAACAAATACCTTGTCGTAATTTCATTAACAACACTTTCAACAAATGCTTAATATATTTGGCGACTTGATGCAGCAGCTGATAAACCCACTTTAAGGTCATAAAGTAAACGACACTGAACGAGCTCCTTTGACGCATCCATTTCTTTTTTGCTACTGTACAAGTTGCGATTGATGAATGTGTGCGATGGACCTGCTTTTATAACGACTGATATTCTTACTCTAGACTGACCAGTGTCTCTACACGTCATACACTAATTTCCGTACTTATTCTCACTTTATTCAATGGCAACGCGAAAATGAACTTTCTTGTTTGCCTTGTGGAATCTGAACCTACATATTAGAAAATAAATAAATTCCAGCTTTAAAAAGTAAACAATAACATAAGCTGAAATTGAGTTAAATTCATTATTTTTAATTCCATGAAACCAAAAGCCTCTCCTAGTACTGGTACTGTCCTAATATAGAATGATAATTTTACATATACAATTATTACAAATTATTATGTTTTTATAATCAAATTTCTATATAAAATAAAATTTATAGGTTTGTTGCTTTGAAATATAGCTAATAATCGCCTTTTAGAATAAGAAAACATAATTTTTTTATTGTAGAATTTCAGAATAAATGGAGTTAATTTATTTTACATAATCGTTGGAAACAGTGCTCGAGAAAATAATTTAAGCAATAGGACCTAGCTGGATATAATCTGCAGAAGAAATAAATATCGAAACAAATATTAATGAAAATAATGAGTAGCATAACAATTGTTTGATATTAGTAAGAAGAATTTGAATAATAAGATCTGTTTGGATTTAATTTTTAAGAGCAAGGAAATAGGACAGATGTAATAATATATAAATGCCACACTATTTTATACAATTAGGATAAAAACTAATTATATCCATAATAATTAGTAAAAATTGTAATATACGTTTATATTATATATTTATGAATTAAACAAACAAACTTATAGTACAAAGATAATTCGAAATATATTTCAAATTTATTTTAACATAGTGTAATTTTAGGCTTTTTATAAGGTTTAAGTATGATTAAAATTACATTAATGTATGTCTTAGAAAAAAAATTATTTGCTACTTTATTTCAAAATATTCAAGGATAAATAAAAAAAAATAGCTCTTCTTTGAAAATAATTATATATATTTTCTTCTAACATATCTTTCGATATTTTCTTCTAAATGATTCTTCTAATTGCGATATTTTCTTCTAAACATTTTGTTATATATAGTAGCATCACTTTTCTAACATCCAAAGAGCGCCCTCTACTGCCCTGCAGAGGAACTTTCAATGATGGCCAAGATTCTGTCAATTAGGCAGCTAATGTCGTACCTCTCCGAATTTCACTTTATATGTTTGTTTTAATGATAATTTTTGTTGTAGAGAGAGAGTTTGAAAATATAAAAATATTTTTACCCTGCACCTTCTGACCCTTTATTTTTAAAATGTTTAGCTAGATTAGATTTGAACATTTAAAACAAGTACTTTTGAAAACGTAAACGTATTTCATATCTAAGCAAGTGAATTTCAGATAAAATTTAAAAATATTAATTAAAAATCCATTTAAATAATTATAATATATATTACTTTTATGATACAAAATGCTGAATACTTTTTTATTACAGAGACGTTGGCGGAAAAATTAAATTGGCCTCGTTTTCGTAATCTGTTTACTGTCTTCTACATGCATATCTTTTTATATTTTGAATGAAATGCCGTTTTTAAGATTTAAATTGTGTGAAGTTCCGCCAATGCCGCTATAAGAGAAAAGTATCCACTGTACCGGAAACAATGTTCCTGGAGATAATCTGGACGTGCTTATCTCTGTCTGGGCGGGTATGTTCGTGCCAGAAGCCGACCACATGTCCCAGTTCGTGGACCACAATCCCAAACTTGTCACAGTTTTTACCGATTGAAATCGCCTGGGCCCCGTTTCCCCTGCGACCGACGAACGAGCAACACCTGCAAACACACAATGCTATATTTTAGAATAACAA
>JAPDSC010141933.1:0-11539 GCA_026290005.1 Latrodectus geometricus
AAAATTGTGCGTAAATGGTTGTTACAGTCATATATAGGAAGATAAACCCCTTTCACAATTTTAGCCACCTGGTTAGCATATTCGCCATTATAAAAGAAAAACTAAAATGTATACGAATTTTCTGTTTGTTGTACTCTATTTTTAAAACCTTGTACTCATAACTGAATTAATCAAACAAAAAACCGCAAGAGAATAGTTTAGTGTCAAATGTCACCTTTCCAATGAGCATAAATTTGAAATTGTTTGATAGATACCTCACGAGATAGCGATCACTACAGACGTCTACCGAAAAAATAATGGATAACTTTTTCCCCAACCTAATATTATTCATAACATCCGCTTTATATATATCAATTTTTTCTTACTTACTTTTGTATGAAACGTTTTTAAAATAAACAAAAATTCAAATAAATGTAATTATTCGATAATTAAAGTAAATATTGTTAATTCCCATAATATTTTAATTACTGTGAGTTTCATGACAACAAAGAACGTAATTTTTGTAACTTTCCAAAGATCATATTGTCAAAATACATCATGCTTTCATTATTTATGTCTTAAGTGGAGTAGCAGTACGTAGAAAACAATACTTCAAGTTATTATATTATTCTGAAGCTAAGTCAAACAGAAGATAAAAAAGGCCAACATTTATAAAGGAAAATATTGACTTTGAAGTATAGGTTAATATTTAATTTTAAGAAGTTAATGAATTTTTCATGTGAAAAGCATTTGTTTTGACCAACATCTTGTTGTTTGAAGTGTTTTCATTTAGCAAATAATTTTCTTGTAAGTATATCTATGTATTTTTTTTGAAGTAATTAAGCTGTGTTTTGTTAAAGTCATATATTCTTTAAACCAAAATTGAAGGACAGGTTTACCGACATCATACTTTCTTATTTATTATACATTAGAAGAAAAGTTCTTAGTTGAAGCCAAAACACTGCAATATTCGAATTCGATTTAAATATTTCTGAATAATGTGGACTTGAAAATCTTTATTTACCGGTATAAAACTCATTTAACTTTCATACTTATATCTGAGCAATATAATTCATAAAGTTATAGTTTTTTTCCTTTTAAATATTAGAAGACAATTAATGCAAATTAAGATTGTTTCATTGTTTAAAAATATCTTGTCTAAAATTCTGGATAACAAAATAAAATATTAAAACCATATACATTATTTAAAGATTAAGAAATTCAAAGAAATTAAATGTACATGATCAAATTCAAATTTATAATATGAAATTTGAATATAAATTGTACACTAGTTTGCGTAGTTGGAATTTAAATTTAATTTGCCTTGAGTTTCAATAGGTGGCATGTATTTAGAAATATATGGGAATACATAAATACACACACACTTTATGTGTATTTATGTATTCCCATATGAACTTTATGAACACAATATAATTATTATTGGTAAATGTTATTACATCACGACTAGTGCTTATGAGTACTTGATCAAAAGTAGATAGTATTAACAATATGATAAATTTCAAATTGACATAAATTTTTAAAAATTTTCAACAACTTTCTAAATGCTTTATGCATTACAAGTTTTACTAAATACTGTTTTAAATTATTTACATGTAAAGTGACTTTTTCTTTGATTTCTATTAGTCTGAATAATCTATTGTTCCTAATTAATAAATGTTAAATTGTTCTTTTATGAAAATTCCATCTTAAATTTATTAAATATACTGATATTTACAGACTTAAAGAAGTTACTTTGCATTTTATGTAAGGAGTTTCTATTTTATTATATGAAAATGTGTGTCTTAAATTTTATGTTATTTATTATTCGTTTATAATAAGTAATGCATATCTCGCGTGAGCAAAATACATAAAATGTGCTTTCTTTTTGCATGATATATGAATATGCATTCATTAAATACATAAATATTTAAACAAAACTTTAACTTGAACAATGAATAGCGGAATATATTTTCTTTTTCTCGCTAAAGTCTTCAAAATTTATTATGTCAGTCTCAGGTAAATTATGCCACACATTGCTCATTTACACAGATTTGTAGAAAATAAATCATATGCATTGTGTATTTTGCTTTATACCTTGCAACCATTGTGCTTCCCGTGTGTTTACAAAATGGCCCAGTGTATGCAGAGTAGATAATTCTGCAATTTATCATTCGGGAGTCTTAGAATCGCAAGATAGAAAAAATTATTTTTTTATAAAAATATGGAAATTTTTTGAAATTTATTGAAGGCGGTAATAATTTAAAAAAAGTTTTACTATAGAGGTTTTATGAAAAAACTCTAACCAATAGCTTATATATCTCTAATAATATAGTTAATCTAATTTTGTAGATGATGCCATTTGAATTAAATTATATGTTACTTAAAAATATCAATCTATAATGTGAAATTTATTAAAAATAGTTATTGATTTTATTTATTTACTAGAAATAGTATTAATATGAAAATATATGTGTTATTTCATAGTAATGTTGAATGCTTTAAAATGGTAAATTTACTGGTTATTTTTTTATTTTTTAGAACAAAAAAATAGAATAATCTGAATATGAAAGAATTTCATGCTTATAAATCATTGATTTAGGCGTTTATGTAAAATTATTAAAAATCAAAATGCAGTTTTTGAAAACTTGTTTTAGATATGAAGTCAGTTAGAAAGACAAGAAAGAACGTGTTGAGGAGATGCCTCCTCCATAAAACTGTTCTTCTTCTTCTTCTTCTCTTGGGCTAGTCAGATATGTGGCACCTCTGCATTGTTGCATTTTGTACCATGCTCCAAGCCCAATTTGTTCCTAGCTCCATTGTTTTGGGTCACCTACTTTGTTTACAAAGTCTGATAGGCCGTCAATGGAGTTTAGGTGTAACTCTTTAGGATATGGATTACTTAGAGTAGTGAATCTTGTAAGGGCAAGAGCATCACACTCATATAGGATATGATGAGCTGATTCTAACCCTGCTTTGCATTTCCTACAAATTGGTTCCCGTTTAAAAAGCCCCATTGTATGAAGGTGTTTCCTGAAATGATAGTGCCCAGTAATGAAGCCTACAATTGCTTGAGTCAACAATCTTGGGAGTCTAAGAATTTCAGATGCAATTTTCTCAGATGAGTTGAAAATCATGCATTTTGCATGTTTCTGTCCAGGAGAGTCACGCCAAACTTTGTTCATCTCCTGTTTTTCCCATTTTTGAATGGCCTTCCTTGTAGTTTTCATGTTGATCCCACAAAATGGTTCCATTCCTATTGGATTGAAAGAGGATCCCTGTTTTGCAAGTTCATCAGCTCTTTCCTTACCTTCTATTCCTATATGCCCTGGCACACAAATAACAATAGTTTTATTCCCGTTTGCCAGTTCCTTAAGGAGATTTTTACATTCCATTACAATTTTTGATTTGACTTGGAATGAATAAAGAGCCATCAATGCAGCTTGACTGTCACTGAAAACAAGAATACGCTTACCTTGGTAGCCCTTCTTTAAATTTATCTGCAGACAGTTGGTAATAGCAAGAACCTCCGCCTGAAAGACAGTGGCATGTTCCCCAAGCCCTTTATAAAGACTGAATCTTGGTGCCACGCCACAGACCCCCAGTCCTGAGAGGTTGCCTTTTTTTGATCCATCAGTAAACCAGATAAGATCATTGCTTTTTATTTCAATAAAACTGTTAGTGCAGTGTTCATAAAAAAAATGATTAAAGTGTGATGAAGAAAACAAACAAATCATGAATTTCCATTGCTAGCTTAAAGTAAATATTTAAGAAAAATTGCAAAATATTTAAGTGAACTAAATAGTGTATGACATGCCAATAAGCTAATTTGTTAAGAATTAAGCAAGATTCATTAAAGATTCAAAGTTAAATAATTTAATAAGATAATATTCTATAGAAAATCTTAAATAAGTATAAATTTAACTGATAATGTTTGAATTGCACTGTCAAATCTTTGAATAAATTATTTCTATTATAATTTAAGAATAAGTATTAGAAAGTCTATTTAAATTGGGAGGATTAAATTTGAGTTTTAAATGAATCTAAATAAAGCAGTTAAAGAAAATAGTTTGTAGAATTGCTTAAATGATTTCCTTAGTAATATTTTTTAAAGAAAAATGTTACGAAAAGATCAGAATTTGTAAACAACTACCAAAATGGAAAAACAATAAGAAATATTTCAAGGCTAATAAATTTAAAAATATAAAACTAGAAATAAATAACTTAATAATAAATATCTTAATAATTAGAGAAATTGAAAAATGTTAATAACCAAAATGTACCACACCAACAAGAATTTTAGCATAAAATTTTCAATGGTTTTTCACACAGAAAGATTAATTTACAAAGAAATAGGCATGAAAATTTGTAAAATTTGATGAAACATATAAATTATATTAACGTTACTGTATTTTGAACTCAGAGATATTTTTTTTAATGAAAAGTAGAAAAATCACTAAGATTCAAATAAGTAATTAAATTTGATTTAAAATAATAAATTGTTTTATGGAAATAACTAAAATTAACTTTAAGATTTATAAATTATTTATTAATTTATTAATTATATATAAATATTTGTTTGATTTATCATTAATATGTTTGATATTTGATATTAAATTAGTATAAACGCAATTGAATACATTTTAATGTTTCCATTAACAATTTTGTACTATGAAAATAGATATTTTTAATCATATAACTTTAACTTAAGTTGATTATTTATAAAATTTATGTTGAAAACTATGTTGGTCAAACAGAAACTATTTGAATTAATTACTTTCAAGATTCGAACATGTGTAATATATACTTTTGATTGCTCGACCTATTAATTTATTAGGAAAATTTTGATTTGAACTATTAATTCTAATGAGATATAAAGAGCAAATTTTTAAATTATAAAGATCTATATATTTTTACAGCACAGAATACATTTTGAGATTAGAAGCTAAATTTAATATGAGAAGGATAAAAATATAAAACTGAATATATAAAAATTATATTTGTTTTTATTAAATAAAAGCGAGTAAAATATTCTTTTTAAACTAATAAATGTGTCCTATACTTGAGCAGAAAATGAAATGAATTAATTTCGGTAATACTCGACTAACATTCACAAACTCCTTATACCCCATGACGTCATAATTTATATTAATGAACATTTAGCAAAACTTCTTTCCAAGAAACGTTGCTCGGCAACAACTTTTAAATGGTATTTGAAAAGTTTTGCAACACCTTAATTAGAAGATTATTGACGAGAAATTTTTTCATTCTGATTCCTTACATCACAATTTCAATTTTGATGTTTTTTCTCACTTCAGTTTCTAAGCATTCTTTTGAATAAAAGATCCCTTAGTTTTAAATTAAAATGATTCGAAAATAGACAAATATTCTAAAATGGCACTTTCTTTTTATAGACTCCAATATAAAAGTGAAATGTATTTTGTGATTTAAAAAGCGTCATTATATTAAGAAAATGATATTTTTTTATGCTGTAATTTGTGAACAATATGTCTGATATAAAAATTAAATCAGGACCGAAATCAAGTAAAACATCTTTTTCATTAAACTGTTAAACAAGCTTCATAATCAATAAATGAATAAAAATAAATTGGTAATTATTAAAATAATTAATTATACATATTATTAAATTCCTTTTCTGACTTTCAATGCAGAACTATTTAATTATATCTTTATATTATTGATTAGGTAAACACAATGATTTTTAAGCAGGCAGTTATTTTCTGTTTAATTGTTCTGCTTTGTTGTTAGTTGTCAATAATGTAACTTTAAATGAAATTATTGAAAACAAGAAATATTTTCCAGCAACATATAATAATTAACTTAAAATTAAGTTGAGACAGTCAATTATAAATAGATATAATTATATTTTATAGTTTATTGTTAGATTAACATGGAAATGTTCTTAGTTAAACAGTTCCAGGTTAAAAATTAGCTATTTTTTTCAACCATTGAAGGAAAAAAAATATACTCCGTGTAACTACGAAAATTTTAAATACAATATAGATTTATTATGACTTATTTCAAACACTATATTATAGTAAAAGTTCCTATTATAAATTTATATTACTTCTTTACGATAGAATACATTTAACCTGTATTGACATAAATATTTTAATGTTAATATAAATCTTCAATATACTAATGTTATTATTATATTGTATCATGTAATATTAATATAAATTGAAATATTTTTTTTTATTTCTAATGGCAGGCACTCTTGAGCAAGAAAGTACATTAGCCCATTTGCCGCAACAAGGCTGGAAACTGCTACTCATTTTATCGGTTGGCACTTGTGAAACAAGTCACGGAGGTACGAATAGCATCGCCCACGCCATACCACCACAAACCCGTTTATAAAGCGGGCCACATTCATCCATCATCTGGGGAAAGGACAAGAAACACAGAGAGAGAGAGAGAGAGAAAGTACATCTATGGTCGAGCCGGGATTCGAACCCAGGTCCTTCCCAACCGTAGTCAGTAATGCTAAGACAGACAGGTTGGGCGGCGATAAATTGAAATATTATTGTAAATATACGTGTTAAGAAACACTTATTTTGATTCAATAGTCTAATTTTTGATTTCCTTAAGAATAATTTTAATTTATTTTAATGAATCAGTAAAATGATATCTTTAAATAACTCTAATGTGTTAATTTCTGTAATTTTCTAATTTAACACGATAGTACACGACAAATAAATACTGTAAAATTACATGATAAATGAATACTGTAATATTACATGATTAATGAATTCTATGTTACTTGATATTGCATGTACAATTAAAAATAAATTATTATATTAATTTTTATCTACAATAGAGAAAAATATTATTATATTTTGCAATTTCTTCATGTATATCATTGTTAGTAATATTGTAGACATCAAAAATAATTTACAATGATATTTTGTTGAATACTTGTAGCAACATATTTAAGTCAGCTTATTTCTAAGAAAATAAACTATGCACTATATTCAAAGTAAACCATAATTAAAGTTTTATATGGTATTTTTTAATCAAGAATATATTTCAGATGTACTGACAAGTAACATAACTTATAAATTACTTAATAATTTCAATTTTTTATTAACTTTAATATAATAAAAGTATGTGTAAGAAGTTAATTGAATTATCAAAAGATAATTCAAAATGACAATTATTTCCAAAAGTGGGCTAATGTACTTATTTGCTCAAGAATGCCCGCCATTAGAAATAAATAAATAAAAAAAGTATTTCCAAAAGTATAGAAAGTTGAAAAATGCAAGAAACATTTAACATTCACTTTGTCGATATAATTCGTTAAGTCGAGATGTTTTTTTCAAGAAACAGAAATCGTTCTCCAAAACTCTTTCACAAAATGATATTTAAATAAACATTAAAGTATGGGATTAATTTCGTTTTATCTATTTTTAAAGATTAAAAAATTCTTATGAATTCATTATTTACTAAGCAATCTCTTTAAGAACTAAGAGTGTTAAAATTGCCTGCTTGATTATAAACAAAATTATGATATTATTTTGAATGCTCTTTAAACAACCACTTTAAAAGGAAAATGACAATTATTTTCCAAAAATTATTATAGAATACTTTGAATTTTATAAATACTGTGCATTAAATATATCATCAAGTGGAAATATTTGTAATTAATACCAAATATTATATTTGAGTGAAAGTACGGGGAAAATTATCTGTGAAATCCAAGACAAGAATTTTGCCATGATATGCTGATATGACTGGCTGCAAATTTTTAATTGCTTAGATTAGTTTACTTTAAATAATATAAGCAATGTAATTATAAGTTTTAAAAATGTGTGAAAACACCAAATTCTATTAAAAATTGCTTAAAATTGATTCTCAGAAACTCTGTTAGAATATTAGTATATATAAATAGCATTAGTAATAAAATAAAATATTTTCAGTAACAAAATCCAGAAAAAGAATAAAATTTAACTCAAACGCTTTTAGGTTCTTTCTGTTTGAAGGTGTATAAACATGTTGCAACCATGAAATTATATATTAAAAATTGACATTAATGAATAAAATTAAGATATTATATTTCCACTATTTTTTTTCGGAATATCATTATATTTTCAAAGGTAATTATCACAGAGATCCCCAGAAAAATTTTAGCAATATTTGTAATAAAATTTTGAAATCGAAGGAAGAAAATTTGCAAATATATACCTCATTTTATTTACGAAATCTTAGAAGTACTAAAGGTAAGCTCTTATTACAGTATCATTTAAATTTTGGGGATTTTTTCTCAAAATTAAATGCACCACTTTTATTCATTATCACTAGGGGCTTACTTATTAATATGGATATGCTTCTGTTGTTGCCAATGACACTTGGCGATGCCAAGCCCGCCCGTCAGAGACCAGGTGAATGAAGTCAGAGAGGGAGCGTCTTCCGTTTTTTTTAATAGAGCACCCTCATTCGAAGGTGGAAGTACGACTTTTGGCTCATAGATGGCAGCACCACCTGAATCTTCCAGTTTAGAGATTGAAACCAGTGAAGACCCAAAGTTTGGCTCCAACCACCCCCAGAGGTATTAATTTGTTATGGGAACATGGAGGACATTGCGACCTGACGGATTTAACGTGCCACAGTCACCGTTAGTGAACACGACGGATCTTCGGCTAAGTCGGGATTCGAACTTACCACCAATTGGTAACGAGAACGACGCCCTAACCAACCAGGCCACCACGGACTCTTGATATGGTTCTTCTTTTCATGAGCTGTTAAATAATGGAAAACTAAACGACAAATATTTTTTTCAGTATTTTTTTCTCCATAAATGATTTCTATTTTCTAAATGGTTGCTTTATTATTTGGAATTGCAAATAAAGTTTCCACCTTGTTTGTTTATACTAGAGAAAGATGAGGTTGATATCTAAATCTGAACGCTAAATGAATGCAGTCGTACGAGATGGTCATTCATTTATAAATGCACATGATAAACAGAGAACGCACTCTTTTTTAGTCAATAATATTTTAAAAACCACTTAGCATGATACTTTTATCTGATCTTTGTATCTGATCCTGTTAATTTTTATCTGAATATATTTTTATTCATTATTACTTCTATCTAAAATTTCATCTAGTAATACATTTAGCCAGTAAAAAATGGTCTGTGATGATAAAAAAATTCTCATTTTGTTATCAAACCTTGTGTGTGTACTACTAATACTTCTTTAACCATATAATAAACATTTCAATACTACCTTCAGGTTTCATACATAATATATTTAAGTAACTTGAAAATGTATTCATGAATTCGAATATCACTATGCAAAATCTGAAAAATAACCCATTAACTAACCTATAAAAATATATGATGATTTGTAATATAATAGTGATATCATAAGTGATGTTATTATTCTTTTTCAATGAGCAAATTATCTTAGTTAACTTTCATGTTATAGGAGCCAAAGATATATAGCATAATTTGTGTGTGTTACAGAAGCAATATCAAAACTAGTGCACAGCAGTTGTTGAAATCGATTAAAGATTTCTTGCTGGGAAATTAAAAATTTTATAATATATATGTATAATGAATCTGTTGAAATAATAAATGAAGATCAACATATTCAAAAATATTTCTGCCTGTATATATTATTTTCATTATAAATTTCTATTATTTAATTTACATGAATAATTTTACATTTGTGAAAAAAAACATCAATTTAGCTTTTGTTACCTATTATAAAAAATTGTTGTGCAATATTTATTTTATTTATTTACTACTACAAATGTTTCCATCATTTTTATTTTGTTATAGGTGTTCTTTCTTGTTTAATCTTAGGAGTTATGGAAAACTATTAAGATCTTATAATATATTCTTAGATACAAATAATTTTATCAAATGTTATATAAACAAGTAAGGTTAGATAAAAAAAAAAAAAAAAACTTTACTTGTTTATATAAAAATATAGGTTAGTTAGAAAATGAGTTAGAGGATTATTCAACATTAAAAGCATTATGACCAAAGGAAATAATTAATTTTTTTTATTTCCTCATAAAAATAAATTAATATTTAGATTATAAGTATCGTGATAAAAATTATTGTTAAAACAAAGCTCTTATAACATATGAAAATGTTATTGTTTATATCAAGTAAAATAAGTATTACAAGTAATTTAATAATATTGAAGACACATATATTTAAAAGAAACATTGTCAATTGAGAAGCATGTGTTTATATTTGATACATTAATAATTTGTGTAACATTATGATAAATTTGAAAAAGTAAATTTGCGTTATTAGTTAAATAGACTCAAATATTTCTACAAATGGACATAACAACAATTATTAAAAAATGATTTTTTTTATTTCTAAATGCTGGCACACTTGAGTAAGTAAGAACATTAGCCCATTTGCCGCAACAAAGCCGGAAACTGCTACACATTTTATCGTTACCTGGTGGGCACTTGTGAACCAAGTCATGGAGGTACGAGTAGCATCGCCCACGCCACACCACCACAAACCATTTTATAAAACGGGCCACATTCATACATCATCTGAGGAAAGGACAAGAAACACAGAGAGAAAAAGTACATTCATGCCCGAGCCCGGAATCGAACCCAGGTCCTCCCCATCCGTAATCAGTTACGCTAACCATTAGACAGGTTGTGCGGCAAAAAAAGAATATCTTGGTAATTATTTTCAAGAATAATGTTATTTTCCAATACTATGTGAATATCTTTTGATACTCTCTTTAGAGATTTATGAGAAATATTTGATGTAATTTGAGTTTAATTAAAGAAATTAATAGATTTTGAATATTGAGAAGTAATTGCGATTAATATCAGAAAAATGTATGAAAATTTAATTTTCCTTTATCACAACGGTCCTAGAAAAGTATGAAATCTTAGTTACGATATCATAAAATCAATAATGCAATAGATGTAAACTATGATATGACTGTCTATTGTCACTTGTGAGTATAATAGTAAGGGATCTAACTTAAAAACAATGCTTCTGAATAAAGGCAAGAAAATATTTGAATATACATTGAACTCGTGATCAACGAGAAAGCTCTGAGCAATTCCTTTTACAAAATTTGAAATTGTAGAATGCACACTTAAGTGCATAAGAATATGTGATTCAAAATACGATAATACAATTTAAAACACTTAAAAAATCGCAGATTACATCAACAAATTTCCAGTTACTATTGATTTAGAGGAAAATTTGACTAATGACAATTAAGAACTTATTGAAGAATTTCAAGTAAATAATAAATTATGAATAAATGTTACTATTTTGATACTACTCTTAAGGAAGACTGTCTAAAGTTCAATAATTACAAAAAGCATCTGAGAATTGCAAAAATTTTGGAGCTTTCGATAATATATTTCACTGGATTTTCTAAAAGTTGATAAATTATTGCTCAGTGAAAGTTTAAAAAAAGAAGATTCATGATTCTTGAGTATATAATTTGTTTCTGAAATTTCAGTAGAATTAAAGATCACTCCCAGGTGTGAAAATTAATTTCTTATTAAATATACTTTTTTAATTACAATATTTTTATATAAACAGTTT
>JAPDSC010141941.1:4760-25299 GCA_026290005.1 Latrodectus geometricus
GGAAATATTTATTTTTGCAATGCATGAAATCTCTTGTATTTTGCAAACGTAACAAATAATTGTGATGCTTGTATTGTAATAATATTTCATAAACGAGAGGCTGACCGATCATGTATGGTCTAGATTCAGAGCATTGAGTTCATACTTAATTGACCTCAAACAGAAATTCTTATGTTTAGCAATATCTTTGGATTTATCAAATTATATTAAAATTTCTAGGTTTTAATATTGTAAAATGCTATACTTAAGATACTCCAGGTGTTTATATTATTTTGAAAATAAAATTTTTGGTCGTAAGTCCTGCATTAGTATCAAATGACACCGCACCAGCCTTCGATAAAAATATAAGAATTTGACGATAAGACATAAAATTTATAAAATATACTTAAATTTTTAGTTTTATTTAGTACAACATGTAATTCTTAATATATTCTACATGTTCATTTCATTACAAATATAAAAAGTTTGAACAAAAACGTATTAAATATTGTTAGACCTTATATGGGAAAGAACCTCAACTTTTGCATGGTATAGGAAATATTCATAAACGTTTCAGCCATAGGAAATATTTATTTTTGCAATGCATGAAATCTCTTGTATTTTGCAAATGTAACAAATAATTGTGATACTTGTAGTTTAATAATATTTCGTTAACAAGAAGTTGGCCAATCATATATGGACTAGATTCAGGGCATTCCGTTCATACCTCATTGACCTCAAACAGAATTTCTTATGTTTAACAATATCTGTGGATTTATCGAAATTATATCAGAATTTCTAGGTTTTAATATTGTGAATAGCTATACTTAAGATACTCCAGGTGTTTATAATATTATAAAAATAAAATGTTTGCTGCAAAATATAACATATTTAGTACCAAACGACACCGCACCTGCCTTCCATAAAAATATATAAATTTGACGATAAGACCTAAAATTTATAATATATACTTAAATTTATAGTTTAATTTAGTACAACAAGTAATTCGTAATATATTCTACATATTCATTTCATTACAAATATAAAAAGTTCGAACAAAAACCTATTAAATTTTGTTAGACCTTATATGGGAAATAACTTAAACATTGGCATGGCATTGGAAATATTCATAAAATATTGAGCCATAGGAAAGAATTATTTTCGCAATGCATGAAATCTCTTGTATTTTGCAAATGTAACAAATAATTGTGATGCTTGGAGTTTAATTATATTTCGTTCACAAGAAGTTGCCCGATCATGTATGGTCTAGATTCAGGGTACTGCGTTCATACCTCATTGACTTAAAACAGAAATTCTTATGTTTAGCAATATCTGTGGATTTATCGAATTATATTAAAATTTCTAGGTTTTAATATTGTAAAATGCTATACTTAAGATACTCCAGGTGTTTATATTATTATAAAAATAAAATTTTTTGTGGAAAGTCCAACATATTTAGTACCAAATGACACCGCACCTGCCTTCGATAAAAATATAAGAATTTGACGATAAGACATAAAATTTATAAAATATACTTAAATTTTTAGTTTAATTTAGTGCAACATGTAATTCTTAATATATTCTACATGTTCAATTTATTACAAACACAAAAAGTTCGAACAAAAACGTATTAAATTTTGTTAGACATTATATTTGAAAGAACTTCAACATTTGCATGGCATTGGAAATATTCATAAAATTTTCAGCCATAGGAATTATTTATGTTTGCAATGCATGAAATCTCTTGTATTTTGCAAACGTAACAAATAATTGTGATGCTTGTAGTTTAATAACATTTCCTTAACGAGATTCTGCCCGATCATGTATGTTGTGGTTTCAGTTCATTGCGTTCATACCGCATTCACCTCAACAAGAAATTCAGTATTCAGCAATAACTGTGGATTTATCGAAAGTATATTAGAATTTCTAGCTTTAAATATTTTAAAATGCTATACTAAGGGTATTGCTTGTGTTTGCAAACGTAACAAATATTATTAAAAATATTAAATTTTTGTTTGAAAATTCTACATTTTTCGTACCATATGTGACCGGATCTGCATTCGATAAAAATATAAAAATTTGACAATAGAAGATAAAAGTTATCAAATATAGTTAAATTATTAGGTTCATTCAGTATAATATACAAATATTAGTATATTCTCTATGGGTTTAATTTATTTTAAAGATTTAAAGTTTGGTGATAAACGTATTAAATTTTGTTTGACTTTTTTTATATGTTTGACTTTAAAGATTTAAAGTTTGGTGATAAATGCATTAAATTTTGTTTGACTATTGATATTTATTGACTTATAACAATAATATATTATTATATATTATTGTTTGACTTTATTTAAACGTATTAAATTTTGTTTGACTTTATTTGGCAAAGAGCTTCCACAAGGGCATTGGAAATATTCATAAAATTTTTAGCCATAGGGAATACTTAATTTTGCAGTGCATGAAATCTGTTCTATCTTGCAAGTGTAAAAGATAATTGTAATGCATATAGTTTTTTTATATTTCTTACATGAAAGTCTGCTCGATCATTTATGTTGTGGTTTCAGGGTATTGCGTTCATGGTGCATTGACCTCAACCACAAATTCCATGTTTAGCAATAACTGTGGATCTATCGAAAGTATATTAAAATTTCTATATTTTAATATTGTAAAATGCTATACTTAAGGTATTCTTGTGTTTATATTATTATAAAAATTAAGTTTTTGGTTAAAAAAACCTACATATTTCGTAGCACATGTGACCACATCTCCCTTCGATAAAAATATAATAATTTGACAACAGAACAAAAAATTTATAAAATACACTTAATTTTTAGGTTCATTTAGTATAACATGCAATTTTTAATATATTCCCTCTGGGTTTACTTCATTACAAAAATTTAATGTTTGGAGGAAAACGTATTTAATTTTGTCAGACCTTATTTGGCAATGATCCTCTAGATTTGCTTGCGACTTGATGCATTTATAAAATTTCCAGCCATCGGAACAGGTTATTTTTAAATGTTTCGTAATTAATAAAATTAACCTTTAAAAGAATTAAAAATATTGATTCATATCATTTAATAATATTTCTTAAACGAAAGGCTTCGATCTCGCAAACACGTAACGCTGCGAACATGTTTGGCACGTTTATTTAAAAAAATTCTTTAGGGACATTTTAAATCAAATGCATTCATAAAGGAATTACAAGTATTTATATTTATATTAAAATAAATGGTAATTAAAATATTCTTATGTTTGGTGCAAATATTGTAAAATTCAACTCTTAATATTCGGCAGGTATATGTATATTAAAAATAATGATATTTCTGGAGAAAATCCCCGTAAATTTAGTAAAAACTCCAAATTGAAAATTCGGAAAATTCTTGAGGATCTGCTTTAATCTGAATCTCACGTACCATTATGAATATTTTGGGCATGGTTATTGCATAAATTTTGTCAGAGGCTTTATATTTAAAATGAAAACAAATCTAGTAAATATTTTACCACATTTACACGTTGAATGCAATTATTATAAAATGCAAATCTTAATGCAGACATTTACATTATTATTAAATTGATATTTCAGGACAAAAAAAAAAGCTCATAAATTTAGTTATGAACGTGGTCAAATTTACACATTTAAAGAAGTGAAATTTAAACAAAAACATCCATATTATATATATATATATAACTAGGTTTATTTAATATAAAATCCTTTTTTGAATTAATCTATGGATTTATCTTACTGCACAAAATAAGAATTTTACTAAATATGTAAATAAACTAAAATAAATTAATTTTACTTGCGAGTGGACTTCGAGATTTGCATTAGTGATTCATGCATTTAAGAAAATTTGCAGTCGTAGGAACTTTTTAGCCTTAGGAAAGTTTCGTTAAATATATTAGACTTACTGATATTTTTGACAGAAACAGTAAGTTTCAATATTACAATATTTTTTCAGTAGTTCAAAAATTTGATAATAAATTTTTATGATTTTATGACAGAAAATATTCAATTTTTTTAGATTCAATTGTGAGAAAGAATAAATAACTTTCTGTGCCACTGAGGAATCGACAATCAGGTGTCGATATTTCCAATCTTCTTTAATTAACCTCATGCAAATTATTTTGGATAATATTTAAGAATATTGAAAAAACAGAGATCTAAATTATTTTCACTTAAAATGGAACAAGTTAAAATATTTCCTCAGTCTGTAAAATTAAAGGTTTATTATAATCTAAGAAAATCATCACTTTATCATATTTTCCAGTTTTATATAATTTTTTAAATTATTCCTAGAGTCAGATTTTCTGATATGCTTATATGATTCGGGAAAATGTTTAGAATTCAATATAATTTTCAATAATATATTTAATTAGTTTTTATTCAGAAGAAAGAAAGTTTATTTGTTGAATGTAAGCTCGAATTTGTTAGAAATTTATTACACTAACTGCCATCTTTAAATTTTTTTATTCTCTTTTTTCAATAAATCTTTTTCTTTTTTCAAATTATTAGTTTATTGAATATATTTAAAATTACCTGGGTCTGTTCACTTTTATTCTTTATGTGTTTCAAAATGGAATCTCACACATGCAAATCCTGGCCGGAAATAAAACACAATGAATGAAATTTAGTTCTTTATGGTTATCGCATATTAATGATATTCTGTAAAACAGCTTTGCCTTCTACAT
Organism: Latrodectus geometricus; assembly: GCA_026290005.1. Classification (NCBI taxonomy): domain Eukaryota; kingdom Metazoa; phylum Arthropoda; class Arachnida; order Araneae; family Theridiidae; genus Latrodectus; species Latrodectus geometricus. The sequence continues at coordinate 9,432 of JAPDSC010141941.1, forward strand.
AAGATTTTTAAATACCACTGAAATTCAAGCGTGAGTTTTCCATTGGAATTATTTCTGATATCTATTTTTAAAATATAAACATAGTCATGTAGCTTAACTTAATTAAAATAAAACAAAATTGTGAAATTTATTCCTCAAAGCAAAAACAATTAGATAAAGTAGTAATTTCTAAAATAAAATGTGGGACGTCTTAAAATTATTATTTTGAATCTTATATTTTGATTCTTGTTATACACTTTAAAATTTATAGTAAAACAGAAGTATACACAAACAATATTGTACACTTTCGAACCAAACGAAATAAACGGAATTAATGTACTTTTTCAAAACCTTTTCTCAAGAAAATTATTGTTTGGAAATAGTGAAACCAAAATCCTCTTAAATATTGTTTGAGATTTCTGAAAACTTCTGACCTATTAACATCATAATTTTAACATATTTACAGATGTTAGCATCCTCAGATTTTGGAATTTTAAAATCTTTTAAATTTTAATTAACTTTAATAATACAATTTAATTAGCATGCATTCTAAGTAAGAAGTGGCAATTTGTGATACTGGTTTTTCGAGGGAATCAGACAATGATTATTGCCGATTCTTTGTTGCATTGCAGATCATGGAAAGTAATACTTCAGAAAGTGACATTGATTAAAAGAATTGAACAACATTGTTTGAACATTTAAAAATATTATATAACATGCTTTTACTCCACTTATAAACAAAAGGGAGATAGATGTATTTATATTATAGGCTGATTGAGCAGAGAGATTAACTATTATTGCTCATCATCATGGATAATACTGCAATAAGCAGTATGACCCATGGAATTAACGACTAAATACTTGTCGTAAAAGCCATCTAACTGACTGATGATTATACAGAAACTCTGGAAAGACGTGTATAAGCATTGCCTGAGAACGATTATTTCATCGGTACTGTTCAGAATAGTTGTTTACTTCTTGGCAGTTTAAAAACATGTATTTCTGTTAATAGAAATAAAAACAATTTTGATGCGTACTAGTGGACTTAGGGCTCTTTGGCGAAACTACTATTAAAAAAAACGCATCTGGATTCCTACCTCTCGAGTGATGTGGAAAAAGAATCACTTTCCTTAGATTGCTTTACTACAACTTAAATCTAAATTTATGTTCGTAAGTTAACTCATAAATATAATATCATAATGTAATATTCAATAGATTTACTGTTCCTAACGCTTTAAAAATTTGAATATTGTAGAGCACTTAAATTTTTAGATTAGCTTAATACATTGAAGATCTTAAATTCATTTTATTTAATATATTTATAATATATTTAATAATTATTTGAGAGAGATACTCATTGGTATGATTAAGCATACCATTAGAAATAAATATAAGCACATTAGATTAATTAAGTGAAATTAATTAACTTGTGATACATTAAAACATTATTAAATTGGCATCATGATAAAAAATGTACATTTTACTATGAATCATGAACACAAAAAAATAATGTTTATTATAAATCTTACTAAAAATTGTAACAAATTTAATTTAATAATTATTAAATTAAAAAAGAAAATTTCTTTTTTCCTTAATTTAAGCTCTATGAAAATAATTAAATTTATTAACTTATGACACCTTATATTTACACTTTTAGTATTTAGCTCTTTATTTTCAGACTTTTTTATATTCTTTTGAAAAAATAAATAAATTCCTATAGTCTAAGAAAATAAGTAAATGGATTTAATAAATAATTAAACTTTCATATCCGTATTTATATCAAAAAGTATAAAAATTAGGTATTTTCATGAATATAAAATATTTTAATCGACTAATTTACCCTTTTTGATATGTTGTAAACATAAATCCCTTATTTGAAGTACGCTGTTGAAATATTCCGACGCTAAATAATATTGAAATTTATATAATTATACTTTTTTAATAAAAGTAGTTACCATATTAAATCAAAACACTGTAGTACTTCCAACTATACCAAACGTCTCGAAATGTTACCAATAGATGTCGCCACTAAATCTTCATTGAAAAGTAAAATTCCCTATTGGAAATATATTTTGTTCGAGAGAGATTTCTGTCTCTGTTATTAACTTAAAAGTACTGAATTTGACCTTTTATATCCTTTTACTGTTTACTAATGAATGTTAACTGAGATTTTAAAAAGACTTCTGTTTAAATAACCGATCAAGTAGTTTAAAATGGTAGAAAATCGTTTCTTAGAAGTAAGAAAATGAGCCTTGAGACATGTCAGTATGGGCATCATCTATGAAAATTGATCCCACTTTTACGTACTAATTTTTTTCCCAGCATTCAATGAATTAAATATTCATTTAGTATTGAAAACTGCTATTTTTGCTTAGGCTTTAATATATTTTAAAGAATAATAGAATTGTTACAACAACAAAGAAAAAAAAGATAAAAAAATTGTTTTTATAATAGACACTGACAAAAAAATAAATATACAATAACTGATTCATAAGAACTGGAAAAGAAAGAAATGAATAAACATAAGCAGAGAGATCATACAAGGAGATAACTCAGGGTCAACGCTAATCTGGCGTTCGAAATGTATCTAGTTCAATACTTGATTCAATCTTGGGCAAGGAATTTTGATCCTAGGACAAGAAATGAAATAGAATATAACTGCGCTTTTACTTTCTGCATGCACATACGCCAGATGTGTGCTTGAAAATTTACTCTCCTTTGACACGTTACTAAGACACAATAAAAACGTAAACATGTACTAGGAAAACCTTCATGAAAGATGGCATCTAAATATTGAATAAGCAGAAATATTTAATATTGTGCCTATCTAGTACTTGTGTTTTATTTTGAATATAACTTTCATTCTCAAATAAAATTTTGATTTCGAAATAAATTCATGAAATCCAGGAACGCTTTCTTAGAAGAGTGAGGGTTAGTTAAATCTTCAATAGATTTTGGGATTTCTTTTCCACTATATGTTAGAAATATGGAGTGAAATGTTAGAGCACTATGTTGACCTACGCTTTCCTGATTTGTAAATATTTTAATTAAGTTTTCATGTTCATAAAAGTTTAAAACAAAGTTTTTAATTATCTTCTAGATGATTTGTATCATTAATAGAAAAATGTTTTAAATCTAGGATTATGAAAAATATCAGCTTTCCCAACAGTTCGGAACAAATTTATCTTTTATAATATTGTGATAAATCTGGTATGGTGAAAGGATGTTTCCTGGTTTGATACTGACCCCTATTAAATAGCAGGAAACTGATTATTCATTTCAATATAAATTATATGATAATTCATATTTTTCATATTATATAATAATTCATATTGTATGATAATTCATATTTTTCTTATTAAGGCATAAATAATTTTCAAAGTAATTTTGTTCTTTTTACCAAATTAAGCGAATTATGCCTGTATAGACGCATATTCTCTAAGGGGGTCAACTATTCTGTAATTTAAAATATTGTATGAGCCACTATCTTGCTTTATACTGATTTATTTTTTCTAAACTTTTATAACGCAATAATTGCAACTCTTTAGGAGCAGATATTATTTAACAAGAATTATCCAGGAATGTTCGATATCTACAAGAAATACATCTAATTTAACTTTCTCATGTCATGGAAAATTATTTAATGTAGTGATGATAAAACCTTAAGAAAATATAAGATAAAAAATTAAACGTTATATTGGAAAAAGCAGGATGCTAGTTGCTCAGTAGTGGACAGCAGCTCAAAGGAATTACAGCTATCAACCACGATAGTCTCCGCATACATTGTAACTCTATAAATGACTCGATGCTTTATGTAGCATACAGTTTTAAATATTATGTAAAAGTGAGTGAACAGGAACAGCTAAAACTAAAACAAATCATTTTATAAAAATTTCATTTATCGAGTTGACAACCGAATGATAATCTCTTTGACCGTTGGTTCAACAATTGCTGGACTCATACTTCTTCTTGAGCTTCGTTGTTGGTAGAGGTTCGGAATTCGCTTTGAATTCTAAGTTTCGGTACCTTTTACCCACTTGTGGATAAATGGCCATAAAGCAAAACACAAACAAATCAAATTTTTATTTAATAAAAGTCAATATTTTGGAACAAGAGGAAAATTTAAGAAAATTTATCGTGTTTTTATTTAGTTCCTTCTGTTTAACATTTGTTGCCATTAATGAATCGTAGGAAATTTTAATTGAAAATTACAAATTATATTGAGAAATATGAAATAAATAATTTTTATTAAAATTAAAAGGAAAATTGTCCATTTATATAATACACAATATAATACGAATCTAAACAATATAATCTCAAAAAATATAAGGAGTTTATATATAAAGGTATTAAATTTTAAAAACTTTATTAAAATATTCGTGATGCATACAATTTTTAAAAATATATTGGTCCTATAATGGCTAATCTGGCATTATCTTGGTCCACTATTGGCAGTCTAGATGGGCTCATTCTTGGATGGTCTACATTTAGTTATATTGGACCGATCTGGGTGCTCAATAAAGGATCAGCGTACGTACCAAGATAGACCAAATTTTGGCTGCCAAAATTGGTCCTATCAAAGAAGCCCTATGTAGATTATGACCTATGTAGATTTGTTTACTATATATGTATTGATAACAAAGGATCTTATTTTGAATTACTAATATTATATTGACTAATATTATAATTACTAATGTTATATTGGACCAATCTGGGTGGTCAAAAAAGGATCAGCGTACGTCCCAAGATAGGCCAAGTTTTGGTTGCAAATATTGGTCTAATCAAAGTAGCCTATATAGAACCTATGTAGATTTGTCTACTATATATGTAACTCATTTTGATAACAAAGAATCATATTTTGAATTATGAAGAAAATATTTTAAATTATTACAATAAATGTACAATTTTTTTCATTGAAAGCTGTAGCGTTGCATCTTGTATAAGTAAAATAATTGTCAAGCTTAAAATTTATTATTTTAAATTCCATAATGGAAAGCAAACACATTTGACCAATTTGGGTACAATTGAATTAGAATCATCAAACCTGGATAATCACGATAATCATCGTAACGGAAAAGAAAACAATCGCAATGATTGCAGTAAATTTTTTTGTAGTCTTTACTGTTTAAGAAGGTTTACATTTTTATAAACTACTAAAAAATATTACAAACATCTTATTTAAATATTAGAAACTGAATAATTAACAATATAAATATTATAAACTAAATAATATTATAAACTAAAAATAAATATTATAAACTAAATAAGGACAAGACTTATTTAAACTTCAAAGTTTATTTCTGATGGAAACTGGTTAGCAATCACTTCGATGATTGATTACGAATGTTTAATGGATTAGTACTCAAATTTGTTAATCTTTTCAGCAAAATTTTAAAATTACTGCTATATGATGAAAAACAGATTAAGTTGAAATTAACACGCAGAAATGAAAGAGAAGTGAAATAAGTATTTAAAACCTACCTATTGGATATGCATAATCTATTTAGCATATATTGTGCATGTCATGTTTAAAACAATCATTTTAGCAAATCAGTAATTTGTTTAATATTAAAAGGAAATCATTTCTACATTACTTAACATTCGTTGATTCAAACTGTCAATTTTTGTGTATAAATACACTACTGGCCATTAAAACTACTACACCAAGAAGGCGACATGCTACAGACGTGAAATTTATACGAAAGGAAGAAGGTGCTGTGATATGCAAATGAATAGCTTTTCAGCGCATTCAGACAAAGCAGGTGCCAGTAGCAACACCTACATTGTGTTTAAATGAGGAAATTGTTCAGCCGGTTCCTCATACACAAATTGCATTTGAACGTTGTTGCCTGGTGAAAAGTTGTTGTGATGCCTCGTGAAAGAAGGAGAAATGCATACCAGCACGTTTCTGACTTTGATAAAGGTTGAATTGTAGCGTACCGGGATTGTGGTTTATCTTATCGCAGTATTGCTGCTCGCGTCGGTCGATATCCAATGACTGTTAGCAGAATATGGAATCGATGGGTTCAGGACGGTAATACGGAACGTCATGCGGGATCTCAACGGCCACCTATCACTAGCAGCCGAGAAGACAGGCATATTATCCGCATGGCCGTAATGGATCGTGCAACCACGTCCCGAGCCGTGAGTCAAGAAACGGGGTCGTTTGGAAGACAACAAGTGTCTGCACGAACAGTTCGACGACGTTTGCAGCAGCATGGACTTTTAGCTCGGAGACCAGGGCTGCGGCTTCACTTGACGCTGCGTCATAGACAAGAGCACCTTCAATGGTGTGATCAACGACGAACCTGGGAGCACGAATGGCGAGACGTCATCTTTTCAGATGAATCCAGGTACTGTGTACAGCATCATGATGGTCGCATCCGTGTTTGGCGGCATCGTGATGAACGCACACTGGCAGCGTGCATTGGTCATCGTCATACTGGTCCATCACCTGGCGTGATGGTATGGGGTGCCATTGGATACACGTCTCGATCACCTCTTGTTCGCATTGACGGTGCTTTGAACAGTGCACGTTACATTTCTGATGTGTTACACCCGTGGCTCTACCCTTTATTCGAGCAATGCGAAACCCTACGTTTCAGCAGGATAATGCCCGACCGCATGTTGCCGGTATTGTACGGACCTTCCTTGATACGGAACATGTTCGGCTGTTGCCCTGGGCAGCACGTTCTCCAGATCTTGCACCAATAGAAAACGTCTGGTCAATGGTTGCCGAGCGACTGGCTCGTCACCAAACGCCAGTCACTACGGTTGATGAACTGTGGCATCGTGTTGAAGCTGCATGGGCATCTGTACCTGTACATGCAATCCAATCTCTGTTTGACTCAATGCCTAGGCGTATAACTGCAGTTATTACTGCCAGAGGTGGTTGTTCTGGGTACTGATTTCTCAGGATCTATCCAGCCAAATGTTTTGAAAATTTAATCACTTGTTATTTCTAGTATAATATATTTCCCCAATAAATATCATTTTGTTATCTGCATTTCTTCCTGGTGTAGCAATTTTAATGGCCAATAGTGTATATAATCACATTTTTATATTTTACACTATTTTTATTTCACTCAATAAATGATATTTTTCTATGACGTAAATTCCAATTAAATTTTGCTTCCTGCAAGAAAATAAGATGTGAATTATACACTTAAAATCATTTTTCTACTTATGGCTCTCATGAAGGGAAAACAAATTCTTAATTTGTTAGTATTTCTGTCTTATAATGAATTGCTCTATACCTAATAATAAAATATCAAAAATTGTATCAAGTTTAGTTAAAAATATTTAGTTAGATGTTAACTATTAATTGATTCTTAATTTATTAACTTTAGTCCACACATTTCGCAGTCAAATATTAAAAAATAATATAAAAAGGACAAACTCATGCATTATTTGTGAAAAATTCAATATTTATTTGGAAAAATAGTTGCACAAGTGTACAAACATTCTACTTGAAAATATTAACTAGGCAATACAACAGTTTATTCTTAATTTTTTTAATGCAAAATGCATATATTTTTGAAATTTAGATAATATATTTCATTTATTTACATTTTTAACATCCAACCTTAAATGTCTATAATTTGCTGCCTCTTCACTATAATTTGTCAAGACAAGAAAAGCACCTATAAATTAAACAATAAAATATTTGAATTCTTTTTCACACATACACATATTAGATTGTTTGAGACTAATAACAGACATGCATACATACGATTGTCACTTTCTTTTACATCATGATTGATCTCTTATTTTATGCTGAAAAGATTAGGATATTCCAAAAATATTTACATATTTTCGTACATTCCTTTTAATTGAATATTTTAACTGTATGGAAAAATACTAATTTTATCATGCGTTAAATTCTAACCTAAAATTTATGATAAAAAGGATTCCATCAAAGATTTAATGGAATGGTAATTTTAACAATACAGTTGCATACGTTTTATTCATGAAATATTTTATTTTTATTCATTCATTTAAGTCCAAATAAAGGAAAAAAAATGCTTTATGAAAATTAATATCGTTTCGTTTGTATAACTCAAAAAATTTGTTATCGATTTTTTAAAATTGAATTTGAAATTGAATTTCTATTTGGATGTCATCTTTGTAATCATTACATACCATTTCATTAGATTTTGTTGATTGAAATGCATTTTTAAGAATATTAAGTATTTTAGCATTTATAATTAAGAATTTATTTACAAAATTACTATTTGATTTCTCTACTAGTACTATTTGATCATTCTCATAGTAAATATTTATTTACATTAAAAAAAGTATAATGCATGCTTACGTACAATGTTTCGTACCTGAAGTGATTTTAACATAATAATGGATATGGATTGTTTAAAAAATATGCTGTCATTTTTAATAGAAAAATTTTATTGAAAATTTTAAAATGCTCATCTTATTCATTTGTGTGAATATCACTGAGTAGATTATTTAAAAAGGCTGAAATATATGCTGCCCAGGAACTCAATATGAGAGTTCTTTATTTTTCAAAATAAAATGGTTTTCTTTTATTTTGTATTTATTGAATGTTATTTTTTACATATTGATTATATAATTTTATTTATAATTCTATTCTATACAATTTGAATTGATTTTTGTATTATACTATATTGATTGCTTAATATTCTTATTCACATTGTATTCTATATCACATATATATTCTATATAAATTAAGTAAATTACACTATTTTTATTCCATTAACAAATGTAATTTGCATGAAGTGATTGTGCTTAGTGTCTATTTTAAATTTATTCTACTTAATAAATAGGCAGCATTTATGAGTCAAATTATTTAATCACGTTAGGAGTAACACATATACGTATAACAAGTATATAATGCGTAACATAGAGTCTCAACCACATAATAACGTTAAATATTTTGGCAGAACAAGTTACAAGCTGCTAATGATATAGTTCACTGTGTAATCAAAAACCAAGATATATTTTATTTCAAGTAAGTTTTATGTAAAAATTGCTTTTGGAAATTGTTTTTATTTTATTTAACTATGGTTTCAGTTTATATTCATTTTAATTTTGAATCTCCGATACAAAAGTAGGTTTTTTATTGTATCAAAAATTCAGCTTCAAAAAAGTAGATTTCAATATTTTGGATTTCTTACTGCAATATTTAACTATGCACAATGCGGTTTTTTTCATAATTCACAGAATAATCATTAAAAATCTAACATATTATATTACTATTTAATGACTAAAACCTTAAAGTAATGAATTCTCCTTTATTCATCAATTTATATTTAAAACAATCCTGAATATTGGCACATAAAATTAATAGTAATCTTAATATACAGATTAATTTCATACACTCAGAAACATTTAAAATTGCACACCAAGAAGAAAAAGGTACAAAAGCAAAATTTCGTACAGTGAGATCCGACATGTAAACGATTCAAATTTGGTACCAATGCGCATAACCACACACTCTGCAGCGACGTTTCAATCAGAACTGTAAATCGGCGCAGAGTGGAAAATTCAGATACGTGACAATCACATGCTGACTCTAGGAGAACTTTTTTAATCGAAAAATACCAGGGAGATGTGTAAGAAGACATTTCGCTCAGTTAAGCTAATTTGAGAGAGGCCTCATCATTGAGTTGAATGTCGCAGGCTAGTTGACACGCCGTGTTAGTCAACGGCTCGAACGTTTAGATTGGATCGGTAGAACATGTAGACAGCAGTGAGCACGAGATGGTACCCACGTGCGATGTACCAAGAAAACAACGAGACGAGAGACACGAAGGAACGCGAGCCATGCTGCGTCTTGGATCAAGTAGTGACTTATTCCACAATACACGCAGATGTGTGGGGTGCTAGTTCACAATCCCTTTCCAGATGCTTTGCGGAAGCGAATCTGCTATCCAAGCTCTCGTTTTATTTTGCCTTTAGCACCTCAACATCGGTGACTTCACCTACAGTTATGCCAAGCCCTAGTGACATGGAATGTACAGATTAGCAAAACGAGGTGTTTAGTGATAAATTCCAAATCGTTTTGAGAATAGATGTTAACCGTGTACTGGTATGGAGGTGATCTGATGAATGACAGATTTTCGACAATACTATTCTGTTGAGGTTATTGATAAATAAAGACTAAAATAAAAAGCAAATAAATACAAATAAATAGTACAAATAAAAGACAAATATGCATATGAGCAAGTAACGTAACGTTTATTTATTATTATAATAACATTCTAAAGTTAAAATACTAAGTAAAACAGAGCAGTTTAGTTGTCGCTTGTCTGATTCAAGATTAAGAAAGTTAAATTGTTACAATACTTCCTCCACAAACCACAACTTATTTAGATTAACATTCACTAACAAGACTATTAAATGAAAACAGTCCTAACAAGGTACACAGCTCTTAGAACCTAATTCTAGGCAATGATTTAGTCTTGATGTCTACTAATTGTAATTTACCATGCTTGATGAACAGTTCATCATCAATGAATTTTTCTCGCACAAAGTGATAACGGACATCAATGTGCTTGGACCGTTTATGATATTCAGGATTCTTGGTGAGTTTCACAGCACTAGTATTATCTACCAGAAGAGAGGGAGTTTCAAGATTTGTTATGTCACTGAGCAGATGTTTCAGCCAAATTAGTCCTTTAGCACTCTCATTCGCAGCAACATATTCGGCCTTTGTAGTAGATAACACCACACTCTTCTGCTTTTGGCTCATCCAAGAGAGGACTCCACATGAAAATTTAAAAACCATTCCAGTTCTTGAGCGTCTTGTTTTTAAATCACCTGCATAACCAGCATCGCTGTACATTTCAAGCTCATTGGAATGACACTTTGCTTGATATAACAAACCCAAATCTGTAGTTCCTCTAAGATATTTAAAGATTCGTTTTACAGCACACCAATCTGAGATCCTGGGATTTTCAAGATTTTCTAAAACACTGCTTATAGTATTATCTAAATCAGGTCTTGTAGCAGTTGCAAGGTATATCAGACTGCCAACAGCCTGGCGATAAGGGACTTCTTTCCCTATCAGTTTGTTTTCTGTATCATCAAAAACAAAACTTTTGTCAGTTGGAGTTGACACTGGATTGGCGGAGTCCATATGAAATTTTGGCAGAATTTTTTCCGAATAGGCACATTGATCAACAAAAATTGAACCATCATTCAATCTTGTTATGTTCATACCTAGAAACTGGTTCAATGAATCCCTTATGATCTGAAAAGAATGTGTGACTAAGTTGACTCATAAACTCCTCCACTTCAACTTTGTCTGTCCCAACAACAAGGCCATCATCTTCGTAAATAACAACAACAGCTCTGTGCCTGATAAACAAGCAAGGATCAGCTGTACTAACTTCCAGTTCCTGGTTTCTCATAAAATCCACAAAACACTGATTCCAACAACGAGATGCTTGCTTAAGTACATATAGACTTTTATGCAATTTACAGACTCTTCCACTATTATCATTGAAGCCTTCTGATTGTGACATGAACACTTTCTCCTTAAGGGATGCATACAATAATGCAGTCTTTACATCAAACTGCTGCAAGTGCAAATTTTCTCTTGCCGCCACAGAAAGAACAGATCTCACAGTGTCATATCTTACAAAAGGGCTAAATGTTTCATCCTAATCAAAGCCCAAATGTCCTTCGCATTCACGTACGTCATCACTAAATCTGCTACCGAAGCACTCAAAGTACTTGCAATAAGCGCTGCCCCCTTAGCGTTATCACGTCGCCATTCTGTCACCTTCTTTAAGTGCTCATCCGCACTAACATCACCATTTACAGCGACAGGACAAATTTTAGTTCCATCAATAACTGACGTGAGATCATACTGTTTAAAGTGCATTTTCATTTGCCACTTCCACTTGCTCCAATTTTCCGCTCCTTCTAATTTGTCAATTTGTGTTTTCAAATCCATGGCGTCTCACTGTTAGGTCTAGCACACGGTTCACTTCGATTTTCAAAATTTAGCAGGTATAAAATTCACACAGATTTAAAAACACGCTGGACCCATAATCTGTTGAGGTTATTGATAAATAAAGACTAAAATAAAAAGCAATTAAATACAAATAAATAGTACAAATAAGAGACAAAGATGTATATGAGTTGGCAATGTAACGTTTATTTATTATTATAATAACATTCTAAAGTTAAAATACTGAGTAAAACAGAGGAGTTTAGTTGTCGCTTGTCTGTTTCAAGATTATGAAAGTTAAATTGTTACAATATGTCCCACGACATACTGCCCGCACAGCAGGCGTAATAGTTTGGGAAGCCTACGATAGCCGGTCCACTCTTGTTGTGCTACTTTAACAGGCCAGCTTTGTATGATGGCATTCTTCTATCTCACGTAAGGCATTTCCTAAAGGGACTTCCAGGAACAGTTTTACTACAAGATCATGTTCCTCCGTTCGAGTTGCTTCAGACTGCCTACGTCATGTTCTCACTTTTCCATGGCCATTTCATGGTTTCCTGGACTTGTACCTGATATGCATTTTTTTAGCCAGCTGAAACTCCGGATGCTGCCATGTCACTCTGTACATGATTTGAATGGGACTTATCAAGATTTATTGGAAAATCTGTGTCAGATACAACATCAAACTTCTAATTAACTCGATGCCGGACCTAGTGGCAGCATGTATTATAGTAGGAGGCGGTCTGACGCTCTATTGAAGTTACAGAGTATTTGTCTTATTGTACACGCTGTTTTTATTTAATTGTCTTGATTTTTGAATCAAATTAATCTCACATCTGAATCATTGTATTTATTAGATTTCATTTCAATCGCATGCTTCCTGCTTGGTGCACAATTTACAATGTTTCTGAATATATGATTATTAAAATAATTACATACATCTCTTAAACTGCTTACAGATTATTAAATAGGAATAAAGAAAGTTGTGGCACACAATAAATTGTAATAAATGAATAAATATTAAAGTTCCTATTATCATAATTAGCAAACACATTATAAAAAATACGTATTACGAAACTTTTTTGGGAGCAAAATTTTGAAGCGACAAGCTTAATTCACGCAAATAGTTTACTTAAATACACATGAGACTAATGATTGAAACAAATCTTAGTTCACTACAATTTGCTGCTGCTTTTACATGTTCATTTAAAAACTAAAATCCATTTGTTCACTATTCGTAAAAATATTAGTATTTCAAAAATTAACAGATCAAAGCTAAAAAACATTGGATTTTTATTTAAGTATGCTCCTTTTTACTGACTGCATAGTTCATTGAATATATCAAACAGAAATCCAATAAGACAGTTAATAAGTATTTACCCATTATTATTTTGATTTAATTTAATAATCCATTTTTTTTCCTTGCAATGCTGACATTTTTTAAATGAAACATTGAAAATTATATATAAACACTTTAACGAATGAATTTAGCAATAAAAATTAAGCAAATCTATTTAAATGAAAAATGCCTGCAATTTTAAAATTTTACTTCATGTAATCTTTATATCTTACAGCTTCTTTTCGGCATAACTGAAATTTCTCTAAAGAAATCACAGTATTACCTTTCAAATAAGAAAGATATTCCTTTAAGAAATGAAACTGGCGCTTTCTACTGAAAAACACAATAACATTTTCCGCCTTAAGAAACTAAATACCTAATTTAAATCACTAGAGCAATGGTAAAAAAATTATATAATAGAACTCCGAAAGGAGGAAATGTTTTAAATTTAAAAGTTGGCAGAAGCATGTAAAGAAGTACCCAGAAAAATGAGAATTTTCTGATGCTAACAGCGTAAGTTAGCAAGGCTCCGGCAACAGCGCGAATTTCATTTATATGTTTTGTCTACCCTTTGTTCTTGCCAGTATCCTAGTCTGTGGTTCTTGCCTATTTTACTTCACTCTTCGTAGTGTTTCATTATTTATTAATGTCTTCCATTAACTTAATTAAATTTTCTTTCGATGAGGAAGTACATGTACGATGAGTTATAATAAATCAATATAGGGGTAAGTATAATGAATTTTAAATAATCCATAACTTTTTTTAATAAAAATAATTTAGATAGTTTATTATTTTCGGTTATTTTGCGCTTTAGGTCCCCTATTTCACTAACTCGCGAATTTGATGCGCTTTCCGCGCATGCCCATTAATTACTCTTTTGTTTTAGCCTTTTCATTAGTTGTTAATTAATTTTCACTTTGAAATAGTTGTAGAATTTTCGCCATGGCATGTGTGATTTTGAAAACTCGACTGAAGGGGACCTAAAGCGCATTTTCACCTTATTTTCTTGAATTATGTAGATCAAAGAATACTGTGGGACACAAAAGATAAAAATTATTTCGACAAACAGAAAAAAATGGATTAGCCTATACTTAAGAGTGCCCCCTTGATTCTCACCAAGTTGTAATCGCAATTGATTGCCAAGCTGGGCAAAATCCAATCGTATTCTGACTGCAATAGAACAATTGATTGTTCTGTGCTAATAAAATCGATAGCCAAACAAAAATCACCAAGTTTGCCAAGGGGGCACCCTTAAATATAGTTTTACCAAAAAATGTTATTATCCGAGACATAAAGCATTTATTTTTTGAAGAATTTGAAAAATATATAACTGGTAATAATTTGTACTGCTTATTAAATATTGAATTTTCATGGAAATGAATTAAAATTGAATCTTATTTTTCTTATATTTATATACAGAAATGTTAATTTTTGATAATTTATTCTGTTGAGGTTGTGTAAATTGGGTAAATTCATACTTTAAAATGTGTCTTTCTTGTTAATAAGTCTGTTTATAAGTTATTGTCAAATGTTTAATGTTTGTTGTCAAATAAGTTGAGGAAAAATTGTAAATTATTCAAATAAATAAAAAAAACTATGAAAATTTTAATTCAGCTGCCTTGTAAATTTTACTGGAAAAACATTCCTAAATCAACTTTTTATTTATTTAATAATTAAACTTTCAATATCAGTTTGTTCAGATATTTAACTAAAATTATTTTGTTTGCTATACAAGCACTGATTTTTGCATTGTACACATTTTAAGAGGAAAATTAATGAATAATACATAATATATATAAAATTATTTTTCTGACAGTGTTAAAAGAAACTAAATTATTGTATTATATGTATAGGGTTAATGATTTAAAAGTGTCATCATCTTAATCATGATTTCTTATATTGTTGCTATCCTTTAGAAAGAGCCAATTGGTGCAAACATTAGGGTGACATATGCAAACTCCAATACCCACATTATTTTCAGCTAGTCGGGAAAATAATGACCAAATGTTGCTACTCTGAATGCAATATTTAATATTACCTCCATTTTAAACTTTGTGTCCTGTTCTGGTGTGATCCTGATGGTTGCCAACCATGAAGCTACATTTTAAAATCACAAAATTTCATCATGTTATAATTCACTCTGGCAAGAAGCATCTATCTTAAAAATTAATATAAATCATTTGATTCCTTTACCAAATCTTTATTTTATTAGAACTTTTTATATTATATAATTTTAGTAAAACATAATTTTCTGCCTAAAATTTTTATTCTAATTTATATATCGTAGCCTCATACACACATAAAATTATTAAAGAAGGAAATATTTTATGAACTAAATTCTGCAGCACAGCAGTTCATCGAGGGACCAAGGCTTACATACCCATATCTGTTTTCTTTACAGAGGCTTTGGAATACAAAGCATATGTCCCAATTAAGTGGTCAGCTTAAAAGAAAATCCCCAGTGTTTTGTTCTCAAGCATGCTTCGTATTCAGTTTTATCAACCTTGAAAAGATGAAAGGCTGAGTTGTCCTTTCCTAGCCTGAGCATACAACCTCAGACCTGTGCATTGGGAGCACAAAATGCCACCAGGCATCTTATGTGTTATATAATGTAT
>JAPDSC010141950.1:0-32500 GCA_026290005.1 Latrodectus geometricus
GCTGGTTGTTTCACTTAATATCACAGACGTTGCCAAATCCTCTTCTCACAATCAATAATGTTACTATAAATGCTGATTTTTCCCAAAGGCTTTTATAAGAGATTAATCATTTTGTTTCTTTTGTTGCATTCGTATATTCGAACACAGATAAGAGTTCCGTTTACATGAAAGGGCGTGTTCATGTAATAGCTATTCTAGTTTTTCTTTGGTTTCTAAGAATGAAATGAAGCCAAATACGAACAGGTCGTTGCCACTGGCACGAAGGTAAAAAGAAAACTTATTTGATTTTTCTATGACAAAGAAGGAATAATCGATGGGACAATGTCACAAAGACAGAACTCTCGAGTAACCTAATATTTGCGAATGACTTCCTGTGATCGTCTTTCCTTTCGTGTTGAAAGAAGAACAGAATATCGAAATGAATCGCGCGTGCTTGTTGAGTTGAGTTGAGTTGTTAATGCACAGTGAAGTGTTTTTCTGCGATTACTATTGATTTTGTAGTGCTTGGTCACGAATTTAACATCATTTAAGGGACAGGAATTTGTAGAATTCTCTTTTTTTTTAATGAATATTTGATAAGAAATTAACATGCTGTTTCCTAAAAAAAAAAAAATAAATAAATAATGATAATTCTAAAAATAAAATGACATGAATTCGGTTTCGTCTATCTCAGTAGTTGTTCTGTTTAGCATAAAAAGTATAAAAGTAGCGGACTTAGATGAAATATTTTAACGATGCATACTGGATAAATTAAAGGCCTGAAAACGACCATTAAGGATTAATATTTGCAACGCTTTTAACCTTCAGAGAAGGTTATACATAGATAATAAATCACGACGGATGAAGTCCAGAAAATTCCAGAGCATCTATTCTATTCAAAAATAATTTCAGTTTGAAAAATTTAACATGACTTATCAAAAAAATCAGTACATGTTATTAATTTTAAAATATTAATTTCGATAATATTTTATTTTAAAATAGTACATTTAATCAAAAAGTTAAAATTTATTTTTGAAAAAATAAGAAAATTTTTAATTGTATAATTTTGAATCAGTTAAAAAATAAAAAGTTGCCTTCCGTCTCTCTCTTCACTCAAAAACTAAGCCATCATTACCTTATTATATAACTAAAAAAATCAAAATCCTCCAAAAGGATGATGAAGAGTTAAAGAAACTATCTAAGAAACAATTTTCAGAATTCATTTACATAAAGTTTTTCTAGCTTCCATTGTTTCAGATTATTTAATTTAGAATTTATACAAATTTCACGAGGATTGTCCTGTTTCACGTCTTTAGTTTAAACTTTCTGAACGAAAACAGCACCGAAAGTGGTTATTACCTCTTCAGTTCAATTTTTTTGGTGATAGTTTAAGAGTGATGTGGTGATAGTTTTTTTATCTTTCCGGATTTTCCACTTGGCGTAAATTGTTTCAAAGTGCGTAAAATTTGACAATCCGCAACATAGGTTTTGGCAATAACTGAATCATTTTCCATATTTTCAACTAATAAAAGTCGCTGTTTTAATATTATTTTTGGTACTATTCGATATCACCTGAGTAAATTTCACCAAAGCATTATTCCTGACTACGAAATATGAAACATCATTACATATATATTGAATGAAAAACCATTAGCTTATTTGTTGCACAGAAATTTTATTTTGTAAGATATAAGCAATTTAAATTTTTTTAATGTCTAAAAATCTGGCAATCATTTTGAATACTTTTGAGAGGATTAGCAAATTTATAAACGTGCAGATAAAAGGTTGCAATTAAAGTCTGTATACCATTTGGTGATTTTACCATTTGCGCTTGCGAAAAGTCATAGTACCTATATTTTTGTTTCACACCTGGTTGGTTAACATGTCATTCTTCCTATCGGAAGGTAGTGAGTTTGAATCCTAGATTACTGAAGATTAGTCGTGTTCTATAATGGTAACTGGGGCAATTAAATAGATCGTGGTCGCAATGTCCTCTAAGAGAAATGATATCTCTAGGGTTGGCAAGTCAATTATTAGTGGGCCTTCTGCTTGCTTCTACAAAAGACTCGAACTCGATTGCTTCCACTAGCAGGTCACTCTCAGTGATTATTATAAGGAGAAGATTCCACACAAGTCATAATTAATATGCAATGGATGATAAATAACTATAATAGATATATATTATTGTAAATGTCGGACTATCCGTTATGCAGTGCTCAGAAATAAAGTAAGTTTGAGACCAAATATTTTCTCCCCTTTTTCAGTTTTAGGATTTTTTTTAAATCAACAATGCGCCTCGAAATTTTCTATAGATGTTTCCATTTCTTAAGAAACTAGAGTGTCATTACTAACTATCATGACAAATGAAAATCGAAAAAACAAATAATGATTGACACTCACATATTTTACAGAACAGGAAAAGTATTTTGAGCTAGCCAAGTGTAGAATCGAATGTGATTTTGCTTTATTTTATGAATAGTTGTTAGTTGCCTTTTTTATTATATACATGGCCATATGAGGATATAAGATATATTATTGACAATAGCTTAAGAAAAGCATGACCAAAAATATGCACCATCTAAGGAAACAAAAATGAAAAAATATTGAAAAATTGATAAAAATCATACTTGGAGAAAGTTTACATTGGTACTGAAAATTTAGTTATCTTTAATTCTTGATAATTCTGCTCTGTAATTTGATTAGCAACCAATTTTTGACACAAAAAACGCTCATATCATAGTTTGCTCTTTGTTTAACATATGCATTTACAGTTTTTTTCCCCCGAAAAGTAAGAAAACTTTTAGTTTTTAAAGTTTCTATATGCTTGTACAAAAAATCAGATTTTTTATTATGATCTCATAGAAATGATGTAAAATGGACTTTTTATGTGCTCTTTATATTCTACACTAAGAATTCATTTTTGTCTGCCAGATTTTTTTAAGGATTAAACATTTTGTTGTTGCTTTACATTCTCTCAAATCAAATCTCCCCTCTAATCAAATACGGTTATAATTTAAATTTCTTTATAGGTAATTTCTATACCCATAAAGAAATTTAAATTTTAACTGTGCATTATTTTATTCTTATTAAAACTAACAACAATTTCAACTTGAGATCGCGAATCAGGAATCCCTTTTCCGGGAATTATATCCTTACCAACTAAGCTACAGTGAATTTTATCAGAGCAACATTTTCCAAAGTTAACAACGAAATTTTTTTTTATCATAAAGATCAAAATTTTAATTTTTGGTTATTATTTTTTATAATTGAAATTTTTTGCCAAATACTGAGGATATGGCGATGTTTACATATGAACTCGATAATAGAAAATTACCAAGAAATTTAAAACGAAAAGAAATTTTCTAAAATTCTTACTAAAACGCAATTTTTTTAAAAAAAAAATCACAATAACATAAGACACACACACAAAAGTGCTTTTAAATTTCTTAAGTAGCCAAAATAATTATATATCAGTTCGTAAAAAGTTAAAGAAAATTTCGAACACCATTTTTAAACCCATGTTATAAAGTGGCATATCAATTTCAGATTTGTTAAAGGCCATTAAGGAGGCTAAAACCGATAATCTAAATAAAACTATGAATTATGTTTTTATTTATAAACTGATAAAACTGTGAAATTATATTCCCTCTTGATTAATGAGAGTTGAATTTATGGTGCCACTTATCAGCAAGAACTTCGCCGATTCAGCTATCCTCGACTGAATGAAAAATACATGAAAAGGGATTTTATTGGGGATATTAGGGAAAAAATTCCCTCTCGTAAGTTATCAATAATTGATTCTCCAACAGGGCATTAGCTTGTCGTCGGTGTTACAGAACAAGCAAATACCGCTTCGTTTATCGCGTCTTTAAAACTTTTTTTGGGATAAATGCGCTCACTGTGTAATACATGTTTGAGCATTTTTCCCCCGCATGAGATAAGACAAATAAAAAACAGAATGAAAAGAGAAAATATAAATAATGAAGGGAATTTCGGGAAGAGTGAAATTATTCCATCTTCACAGTCTTTCAGCAAACGATTATGATAAGAATCGGAATAAAGCTGTGAATGACAAAAGGCTAATGACGCCGATAAGATATCTTGAGCAGGCGTGAATCGTTATCGTCTGCACGCGCGCAGAAACGCTGCGATGACTGACATATTCCATAACAGCGTTCTCTATGTGATGCTTGTTAAAAACTATGATATATACATTTCTCCGTCTCTAACACAGATTTGTCGACAACTGTATTACATAAAAGCTGATAACGATTTGAAAATCGTTTTTTTGAGCAGAATTTATCATAAACATATAATACGAGTTGAAAAATCGTCTGACTCATAAATATCAATAATTGTGACTTATTCTAGGGTGCTTCAGTTAAACTAAAATTTTAACTTAACTGTATTTCTGTGTGCAAATAAAATTATTTATAGTAATTATACTTTTCAAAAAGCTCTTTTACAGTAATAATTATTCTTGATATATCAATAGTTTTAATACTCATTCAAAAAAATTGGATCAAAAAATAAAACATTTATGAGCAATACCCAAGCTCTGAAATACAACTCCGAGTGTCTTGGTTAAAATAAATGAATACACAGAAATCAACTACTGAAAAGCGATATTTTACTCAAAAAGGTAATCAAATTATGAATTTAATTTTAAAACATTTTTAAATGATTATGGCATACCTTTTTAAATTAATGCTGTCATTTGTCATAAATAAAATATCTTTTTGCACACATTTCTATAAAAGTCTTGTTTCGTCCATACTTTTTAAGAAACTACACTACTGGTCACCCAAAATGCAACACCCCGAAGGAAGCATGCAAATCGACGGAAATGTACAACATGCGTTTGCAACGACGAGACTTGTACATGATTAACATTGCAAATACGCCACTGTAGTGCTGAAGGAAAAAGAGATTGCCTTTTTAAAATATGGCAACTTTGAGAGGGAGGGGGCATGCTGTTTAGCTTTGCCTTGTAGGTTATTCCGAACAAGTTTTTAAATTCGACCGACAAAAAATAGTAGCCTATAGAGATTGCGGATTATTCTTCAGAAATATTAGTGATCGGGTTGGATGAAATTAAGTAAATGTGATGCAGATGTGTAACTACAGGATTCAAGAGGAAGCGGCGCATCAATGGGACCAACCGCATTTACCGCGCTGCACTATTGCACATGATGACAGGCATGTTGGGCCCATGGCTGTGATGGGTCACTCTGTCACATCAGGATTCATAGCACAATAGATTCAGTTTGTTAAGGCATTATTCAGTGTTGGCTCGTACCATTCGACGTCGTTTACAGTTAAGTGGAATGAGCTGAACTGTAGCCGTCCATTGCTCAGTTTGCCCTTGACTCAAAATAATGGGTATTTGTTCCTCCATTATGGGGCTATGAAGGACGAACAATGGAATGGAACAATGTCATCTTTAATGACGAAACCCGCTTCTGCATGAAATATTTAAATGAGCGGGTTTCGTCTGGAGCACCGGGTGTGAGACAACTCATCTGTTTCTTTATGCATCGGTACTCTATTCCAGTACTCTATATCATTGCTTGAGTGCATAGGATTTCAATCCAGTATCCGTCTTGCACTCTTTTGTCGGTACACTGAGCATTACTGAAAGGTTGGTGTCCATGGTCCTCCCAGATTATCAACACTTGCCATCAACCCTATTCCAACAGGATAATCAGCTACCACACATGGCATGCAATGTTGAAGAGTTCTTCCATCAATTAAATCATCCTTCAACACTTTAACCATCAGATTAAACTTTATGCTTGGCTCACTTGTTTTCCAGATCTATCGCTATGCATGGACCACAAGTGAACATTGAGACATGTAAACATGTGGTCCATGCTTGCACAACAATGGGGTTCGGAATACATTACAGCTACTACACCAGATCAATTATCACAATATTTGAAATACCCGAAGGATAAATTTAAAGTCTATTTGGTTTTATGTTGCGGTGTGTGACAGTTGTTATAGCCAACAAACAATAGTGTGTACACTAACGACTGATTTTATTATCATCCACACTTCACAAGACGTAATTTCAATCATTTGATTTTGTTTAATATGCTATCCATCAAAAAAATTTTGCTTTAATATCTCGAGTCTTTGTTGCATTTTGGGTGGCCAGCAGTATAAAATATATTTATATAACTATGCCTACGTTCTTTCATTCATATTGACATTTTGAGAAAAAAAATATCCTTTCGCACACATTTTCGCAGAATTCTTCTTTCGTTCACACTTTTAAAGAAACTAATAAAGCATATGAGTAGAACATATGGCACTTGTTCAATCTAAAAGTATTGCTAAGACATTTTCTGCACCAACTGCATAAGAGAGGTAGCCAAAGAAATTTATATCCTGCTTCTCTTTATTTAATGACGTCATATTGTTTTTCAAAAAACCGGAATCGAAATCCTTTAGAAATAATAAGGAGTAGGAGTTTAGGATAAGGAGGATAAGGAGTTTTACACATTCCAAACTTATGACAGCAAATATGTTGATTAATTTCTACGTCTAAAATAATTATTTCTAATTAGGGAGAAGAAGATTCAAATCAAGAAGCTCTGGATAACTAAATGTTTATCAAATTACATTTATAATTTCTTGTTTTTCATCGTATTTGAACGATATTTTCCTTATTATTATCCGTAATCAAACTAAATATTTTGTTATAAGCACTTTGTAAATACATTTCAAAGTTCTTAAACTTAATTAATGTATTTCATCTATTATTATCAGTTTACTTATTTATTATATTGCGCAAGCATTTTCAGTAAAAAAAAAATCATTAAGTACAAAAGTGAATATATTTTTATGCTTTTCCAACACATAGAAACAAGTAAAGAAAATTTTCGCCTCTCTAATTTGCATAATCATTAAATTATAAAAATTTATTAGTTCAAAATATGAATATAGTAATAAGTGGATATATATGAACACTTTTTTAAAAATTCTATTTATTTATAAATGTTTCACTATTTTTTATATTTATGTTTCTAATTATTTTTCCTTATTTTTTCTGGAAGTAAGGAAATATTGAAAAATATTGTTTTCAGTTTCAGAACTTATTATTTACAATCGGGCAAAATAAAATTCCAGTATTTTTTTATCATATATATATATATATATATATATATATATATATATATATATATATATATATAATTTCAGTTGAACACACATATTTCTGGATTTGAAAACAAATCATAATGTATAAACCTGTTGAGGATGTATTGCCATCTATTGGCCATAAGCCAAACTACAAACTTTGATTTGTGGCTCCTTTATTATATTGATGTATGTGTTTCAATAGATTTGTTGATAAATTTTCACTATACATGATGATAAATAGCAGATTTGTTTCTTATACTATAATTTTAGTATTTCCATCACCATTTTTATGATATTTTAGAAATTTAAATGTTTATTCAATATTATAAAATTCAAAAATACAATGAATCGATTAATAAAAAAGACCCAAATAAGTATATATATATATATATATATCTTTGTATGTATGTATAACCTTGTTGATGTCTGTTCCTTAAGATTGGTAGAACACTCAGATTTATTTTGTAACCTGCAATAGGATATATATTTTCTTTAAATATTAGAGGAACATGAATAATTGTCAAAGTAAAACCATATTTCTTTTGTATTTTATTTTGTAATAATTCACAAGTATAATCTATCCCTAGACATTATTACTTAGTGGTATAATCACATTTTTCAGAGTAAAAGGACTGGAGTTCCATCCCAGCCATTACTCAGCAATAAGAATTGAAAATGGGGTTTTAACTCCCTGTATGTAGATTTATAGGTTTATAGAGGTGGATGCTTGTTAGTATTCTTTATTAATTTTTTGGGGACAATTTAACATGGCCTCTTACTATTGAAATATCATCCCGAAAGAAAATATGCAGAGCATGATCAAATAATTTTAAAATGTCATTAAGCTATTTTATTCTTCTCTAATGATAGATCAAATGATTTGTATTAAGATAAGGCAAATAAAATTCAGTATAAAAGCACCTGTATTAATGGTGCTTCTCATTACATTAGAGAATTAATTAATAATTTATTGAAGAAACTTTGTGAGACAGTGTTTAAATTATCTTTTCTAACAAAATAAATAGTGGTAACCAGTTTCTATTCTTTTTGGAGCAATCAATTCCATTAAAATTGTTGTCACCTGAAACTGTAATTGTATTATTTAAGCTATATTAACTACGTAATATAAATAGACTTTTCTGATGGTCTTAAGTAAATTAAGCCCATTAGGAAATACAGAATGTCCTATACATTCGTAAGCACTTCAAAATTTCATAAAAGTGGATGGGATTAGAATATGTGAATGCGTTTCACAACAAACTGATTATCAAGAAGGAAGGCTTTTCAGAAGAGAATAAAAAATTCATTCAAACTTTTAACGGCAGAAGGCACTCCACACAATGAAATCACAGTCAATATACAAATCAGAGTTCTGCATGCGATTCTAAATTGTTTTTACAAATTAAGAGGAGTGATACTACTCATGCATACAAGCAATAATTAGATAGGAACATAAGGTCGCATTCCACTCTGAGAGAAAGAAAAAAAGGAAAGTAGAAACGCATCAAGAATCTATCACGAATTAACCGTATGCAAATTCCCACAGAGAAGAAGCAGAATTTTCCTCTTATTGGTTACCGGAGAAAGCCAATCAGAGTAGACATTGTCCTTTAAAAACCACGTGACATCATCGCTTCTGTATTATTTGAATAACATAATCCAAACATTCTCGTGAATGCTATTCCGCACGACGGATTGGATACGGCGAATCTGTGGCTTGGCCTCCTCGCTCACCAGACCTGAACTTTTTCTTCAGGAGGCACAAAAAATCCTTATTGTATAAGGCGCGACTCACCTGAAGATCTCTATGCTAGAATCGTTGTTGCCGTTGTCAAAATTAACACGACACCAGGAATCTTCGAGAGGGTACACCAGTCATGCCTTTCGCTGGTGTCAACTGTGCAACAACACACGTGGTTGGCATTTTGAACATTTGCTGTGAGATTTTCACTTAATAATAAATATGATTGTGTAACTTTTGGTATTATTCATTTGTTTACCCAACACTGTTGTATGTTCAGGTGAGAATTCCTCTTTTCTGCCTCTCAGAGTGGAATGTGGCCCTATGCTTTTATGTAATTATAGCTTATCTAGATGGATACTATCATCCCTTTTAATACGTAAAAATAATTTATCATCTCTCTGTATAAAATGCAAAATATACAACTGACAACTCGTATCTCACAAGTCCTGTTATTGCCGCATACATAAGTTTAGAACTAGGATGTTGACGTTGGGCTGTCGGTGAAGTTTTTTTACCTCAACCAAGAATCAACATGTGAAGCTGCACGAAGACTTCATTCATACAAAAGAATGAAGAAAGGTAAAGCTGCAATAACTATTGCTGGACTACCGAATGTGAAATTTCAAAGAAACCCGACTTTTGTGTGAACGATCGCCCACGTAACGGTGAAGATGTTTTTCAAATGGGTACTCTAAGGAAATAGTCCACAAATAAGGTAAGAAACTTACGAGAAGTGATTCAAGAAACTAACATACCGAAGAAATCAGTATTCCATATCTTCCGTGATGTGCTACACTTATATCTCTACCATTTATAATCACTATACGAGCTCTTACTATTGGACACTGATACGTTAGGGGAACTAGCGAAGTGGTTTTCACAAAAATCGCTGGAGATTCACAACACCTGAACACGATTTTCTGGACTGATGAGGATTATTTTTCATTACATGGGTCAGTCAATAATCATAATTGTCGTTTCTGGGGAAAGGAGAACCTGCATGCCTTCATTGAAGATTCTCAGCATTTTCCGTAGATTGGTATGATTTCCCTGAATCCATAATGCTGGGTGCTTTGTTTTTCTTAGAAGGGTCCTATGAAAAAGTGAGCCGGAAAACGTACGTTCAATTAAAGCAGTACTTTAAAATGCTACAGATAAAAGTGGTACTGGGCTTATAGGAACGTAATCTCCTTCACACAGTAACATTCATGCAGAACGGGGCACCGTCTCATATTACATCTTCCGCAAAGAAGTTTCTGGAAACTACATTTGGTGAGGAACGAATAATCAGCCGTTACAGTAAATAGTATTGTAGCAAAGTATAAAAGGCCCGCTTGCTTATTGAATCTGACACCAGTTGATTTTTAGCTATGGATCATCTTCTTTAGTGAAGTTAAGGGACGACATTCACAAAATCTCCATCATCCATCCGGATATAAGTTGCAATTAACGGTGTTTTCACTGAGTTTCAAAATATAAGTATGCGTACTGGTAGACACCTAAAATAATTACTGGTGCGATATGCTTGTAAACATTTGTCCGAATGCTAATAAAGGCAGGTTTTAAAAAAATTTTGTAATTTCAGTAAAATTCTACCTTATTGATAAAAATTTGAACTAAAACTTTTTTCTAACAAAAAAAAAATTCCCTTTCGTGTTAATCAGTTTGTCGCTAACCACGTTCATATATTCTTGTTACTTTAACGATTTTTTAATGTTTACGAATTTATGGGACATCCAATATAATTTTAATTTTATTAAAATTTTACTAGTGTATGCAACTTTTATGTATCTAAGCACTGCGTTGGAGGTCTCAGTATTTCGGCACATGAAACTAGCAGAGTTGAGCGAACGATCAGGTAGCGCGCTCCTTAGTCGCAGTGATGCGCCTCGTATGGCTAGTTGGCGTTTTGCGCAAGTTAACCTACGAAGAAATTTATTTTTGGTAAGTTTGAATACATACTAATGGTATGGTCAACCTGTATGGAATACAAGGTCTAGGCTTTGGTATCGGCTATATACATCAGGAAATGGATATTGACTTCTGTTTTCTCCACGTGCATTTCTAGGGGTGGTTACTTGAAAGTTTCCTGCATTTCTTTGGAGATGACGCATGAATATTTCCATTATCAATATGTCCTTCAAGAAGTAAATTTAACAGTATATATTTAAGTCCCTTATAACGACTTAGGTGCAAAGCATGATATTAAATTGTTGGATTTGAGATTTACTGTGACTCTGTACTCTTCATAGAATAAGGTTTATTTAATGTTCGATGCCAGCCTTTCAGGAGATTGGTGTTATGTTTCCGATTTCTACATGCCTATTTTTCGAGATGGGGGCTTGAGATATTTCCAGACTTTTTCCCTTCACGACAAGTAATGGCAACAATAAAAATTCTTTCTGGAAGAATTTCTCCTAAATTTACCACCCTTAAATATTTTAGAAGATTACCATAAAGAAAGCAAAAAAAAACACCCTTAAAAAACTTACCTGATAATTAGTTTCACTTGAATATAAATTTTTCCAAATGAATAATTTCATTCTGAATATAAATTCTTCATTATTTTTGCAATTACTTTTTTTTATTACTAATATATTCTATGAAAAGTCACTAATGTTATTTTTTCTGTATAAGTGAATATAACTCATTCATAAGGACTTTGTTAAATAAGAATCTCATGTCGCAAAGGAAAAAACTGTTTTATATCATAATTTATATTCACGCTTTATAGCAAATCCCACCAAAAATCTAGATTCTAAATTAGCCTATATATATATTTTTAACTTTAGAAGAATTTTTTTTTCGCAGATTTAGTATGTTTCTTTAGTACTTCCTTTCATACATTTTAATATTATAATACACTAGCTGTACCCGCCCGGCATTGCCCGTGCATTTAGAAAATGCAGATAAGTGAATAGCGCAGGAATAGTAGTGTAGGACATGTAGACTGTCTCTCTCTCTTCTCCCCCACACACACAACATTCTCCGTCGATAAAAAGGAACAATATATCCTAAATATTTTAAACGGAAAATTTTCCAAAAGATTTTCGCCAGAATTGTTTCTCAAAAGGAGCTGGTACAACCCCGGAATCAGCTATCGGCGAGCAGCGATCTCGAAAAGAAGTTTTATAAATAATTTTTTTAAAATTTTTCTAATTCAAAAATCGAAAATCGGGCTTCGAGGTCTGGTGGCCAGCTCCCTTGTGCTTCCGTGTAAAAAATTCCAGGTCCCTGCGTGCGATAGATTTGGCTGGAGAGCTCGGTCAGACAAACGGACAGACACATTACACTTGCTTTTATTATTATAGAAGATAAAAAAAAGTTTGATTCCTTGTAGATTTTCTTAATAACTTTGCTTAAGGAATCAAGTATTTTTGTTCATTTTCTATATTTATTTAGTTTAATGATTTTAATTAGAAATATTTTATATAAATTAAAATTAGATGTAAGTTTGATTTCCTAACGATTTCTTATTAAAAAGTTTAAGTGTATCTAATAAATTCTTCAAAGTTTTTATTTGCTTTCAAGAATTTGAGAAAACTTGAATGATAAATAAACTGCTATTCGTTTGTGCTAAAATGAATAATAATTAGAATTTCCTGAAGAATGTATTGAGTCAATAATATAGTATGAAAATGGGTACTTCTTCATTTCACCGGTGCAAGTTATAAAGTCGCCAAATGGCATTACTATGCGTAACAAAAAATCACAAAATTTCTGCTTTTTCCATCATTAACTTTCTGTTTTTTCCAAACATTTTAAATAAAAAAAAATATTTTTACAAAATAAAATTTTCAATTAACATTAAATGAATTAAATTAATGGTACAATCCTAGGAGACAGGATTCAATTTGTCACCAAAGGTCCAAATTGAATCCTGTCTCCGACAAACGGGAAAAAAAAGCGTCAACGGGGAAAAAAAGCGTCCAGGCAGAACGAAATGGCAAAATAAGAATTCTAGAAATCGTTACGTTTATCGTATCTAGTGTATCAAAGTAGGATTACCAAGAATGACAAAATTTATAACCAACTAAAATTATTCATCCCAAGGACCTAAAGCACATTTTAATCTAAGATTCAAAACACTGATGACAATTATTCCACATAATGCAAATGAATATCTAGATCTGTTATAGAAAAAGTCCTTAATAGGTGAAAATGCGCTTTAGGTCCCCTACTTGGCGCGTTTTTAAAATCGCCGATGCCATGGCGAAAATTCTACGGCTATTTCAAAGTGAAACTTAATTAGCGACCAATGAAAAGACTAAAACAAAAGGATAATTAATGAGCATGAGTGAAAAAGCGCATCAAATTCGCGAGTTGGTGAAGTAGGGGAACTAAAGTGCAATTTAACCAACAAAAGAATATGGAATTAATTTTATAATACACACATACACAATCAGCCAGTTTAACAATATAAAATTCCAAACACGAAAAACAAAAAGCATCATACTTATAACTTAAAAGGGATAAAAAGAAATTATTGGCTGTATCCCAGTGTACGGTACGCTATTTTTATACAATTAATATAATTATAGAATATACAATTAATATCATTATATAATATAAAATTATACTATTTTATACAAATAATATAATTTTATACATTATTATATACAATTAATTATAATTGTATATATGATTACCGTTGTATATATGCGTACCGTATAAGGAGCGTACCGTTCACTGGGAATTAACCGAAATTATTAAAGGCGGAAAAAATTATAAGGGTAAGTAAAGTCCAAATTTTAAAATGCAAAATTAAGATTTCATCTTGATTATTATAAGTTATTCTCTGAAATATAAATAATAACATTTTATCACTCACTCATAATTTTGGCTTCATTTTTTTTTTTTATTCTTCCATAAAAGCTGATCCTCTACTTTGTAGGTGGAGTTTTTTCTTCCCCAGGTTTCTTTTCTCCTGGTTTTCCTCCTTTATCATCAGGCTGTCCGGGTTTTTTCTCACCAGGTTTTTCTTCAGGCTTTTTAGGATCCATTTCTTCTCCCACGGGAATTAAATACTCAAATGAAAATATGTGATGAATTTTTTGCTTTAAGTAAACTATGCAGTAACGCAGCTTATCAAATCAAAATTAGAATGTGAAATTCTGCAAATTGTCTCACTTCACTCGCGTATCATATCCACGTAGCACCTTCTCACGTGGATGTTCAAACCAGCCTTTACAGTTTTAAATAACTGTAACAATTTTTACTTCTGGAAACGTCTAGAAATTTCTGTAAAGTTTGGAATAGAGGGCGCTAGTTTCTCAGTTAATAGGAAAATGGTTCCTATCATAACTTACCGCTGTTGTACTTCTTACATGTTTATATTATTGCAGACTAATACAATAACATTCCATGTTTCAAAATTGATGTCGGATTTAATATTGATAGCAATCAAAACATTAATTTATATTCAATGAAACTTACTACGTTATAGATCAACTTCGATTCAAATTAAAGTTATTTCATATTGTTAGTGCGAATGATGAAAACTTTCCGAATTTCAGTAAAAGAAATCATTATAATCATAGAGGTTGCCTTTGACTAAATTTTTAGTCAAAAAGGAAATAGTTATCCGAATTCAGCGACATTAAATGAATGAAACTTTTATTTCTTTTTTTCCAGTTAATAAAAATCATGTAAAAATAGGGGAAATGGCGGCATTTTTAAAC
This sequence comes from Latrodectus geometricus, assembly GCA_026290005.1. NCBI lineage: Eukaryota > Metazoa > Arthropoda > Arachnida > Araneae > Theridiidae > Latrodectus > Latrodectus geometricus. The sequence goes on from JAPDSC010141950.1 coordinate 14,551, forward strand.
AACCAAGCTAACAACATTCAAATTAGGAATATACTTTATGGTGCCTCTTTGATTCTCGCAAAGTTGTAATCGCGATTGATCGCCAAGCCGGGCAAACCCCAATCATATTCCGATAGCAACAGGGGAATTCATTGTCTGTGCCAACAAAAATCGCCAATAAAAACGATAACCAAACAAAAATCGCCATGTTTGCCAAGGGGCCACCTTAAAGTATAGTTTTACCATAATTTGACATTGGTAACGAACAAATTTCAAATGGACAGACAGACAGACACATTACACTTGCTTTTATTATCTATCTATAACCCCGGAATCAGCTATCGGCGAGCAGCGATCTCGAGAAGAAGTTTTTTAAATAATAATAATTTTTTTAAAATTTTTCTAATTCAAAATTCGAAAATCGGGCTTCGAGGTCTGGTGGCCAGCCCCCTTGTGCTTCCGTGTAAAAAATTCCAGGTCCCTGCGTGCGATAGATTTGGCTAGAGAGCTCGGTCAGACGGACAGACACATTACACTTGCTTTTATTAATATAGATTTTAATATCAGTCTTAATAGTAATTTAATATGATAATAATTACTACATTAATTATTCAATTTGATGATACAGTCTGAAATATGTTACAAATAATAAATATGATTTGTATTATTTTAAGGATATAAAATTCTACATCTCGAATATAATTATAACTCTTGAAAATTGAATTGGGGAATTCGTTAAACGATTTCAAAATTAAATAGGTTATTGGAGTATAATTTTCGGTTGTCAATTTTTGACGATTGATACCACTAAACACATCCATAGGACAAGTACCAACACTCTTCTTTCCAAGCCACATCAATTCTCTTTGCACAATAATCTTTGATTAGGTCAAGTATCGATCTTGTTAAGATCTGAAGCCGATATTTATCTGCGTAAGTCGCAGTGGTGGCTTTTACTTATTGATGCGTAAACAAAAAGCATCATAGAAATTTATCTTTTCCTGTTGCTCCTCCGAACACCAAAGTTATACATCACTACCTGTGAGTTTTACTTAAGAAGAGGACCAATTACTGCATACTACTCACGGCTTAGATCTGCAGATGACAATTTAGCAAAAGTAAGGTTTGTCGTTTAATGATCCCTTTTGACGAACGAGTGATGATTAGACAGAAACCTACAGTTTAAAGTGAAACTCAAACTGTTACAAACATTCATGTCTAAAGTAGGATTTAAATCCACGAACAACTATTGAATGGAAGTCCAAAACGCTAACTGCTCGGATGCCAGCTCTTTCACTTATTGGAAGAGAAATCAATCTTGACCAATTATAGATCACAGTACTGAGAGGATCTGTACATACTCTCTTGCCGCAAAGTTTTAAAGGTACCACTGAGAAACAATTCAAGTTTTAATTTCGTTAAAAGATCACAGTTTTTGACTAAATGTATTTCATAGTGATATGATTTTTTTCTTGAATTACTTGTTAGAAATTGGTACAATTAATATTATTTGGTAGGAAGCTAGAAATCCCTCGAAATTGCATTGCATGAGTCTGTAATTTAAGTTATTACTGATCTCTACTTATTTTGACAGTACATGATGGACAGTGTAACAACAAGAAACTGTAGGGAAACATTTGGACACCTACAATCTTTCGGAAGGACTTTCCATAGCTTAATGGAGCGTGTTCATGCACAGCGAGAAAAGGAAACCGGAAACTTCCAACGAATTACACATACAGAAAGAGGAAACACAACATCCTTCTAATTTCGCTGGGATCGAATCCGGGACTACTGAAGAGCCTGGTTCTGCCACTAACTCGTGCTGAGCTCATCTCTCTGATTATTCACATTAGATGAGTCGCTTAAGCCCCAGACACAGTTTAAAAATTTTAACTCCTCAATGAATGTCAGATTTGCCTACATCGCTTAAATCTTAAGTATTTTTTTTATGTTTAATTTCGAGGAATTATTTAATTGTATTCACTCCGATCTTTTTAATGGGAATTAATTTTTTTATCCTTCCATTAATCCACGATTAAGTTTTGAGAATTAAAAGAACAGAAAATTCCTCACATAGAAATCCTTTTTATATTTTTAGAGTGTAGCCAGGTGCTTATAAGGTAGGAGACTTGATACCCACTTCTTGCAAAACGGTGGCAGATCAAGAGCCAATTTTGTCACTAGAGTAAAGCTCAAAATTGTGGCATGGTTGGCATGTTTAAAGACTTTGATCATCTGAAGTAGGTGATCAAAAGTAAAATTTTTAAAAACTTACGTATTTTCATAAAAGTTTTGAGGTAGGTGCGTAAAAGCTTTCCAAGTTTTCTCAGTTGCGGCACATGAATATGGTAATTGAGGACTATCGAAGGGAAATCGGAAAGCAATTGAGCGGTGGCTATTAAAGTACCTTACAGCAGTCTTAGATAATTAGGCTGTTTACTACATGGTTTCAAAGAATGCATCGTCTCAAATGCTTAACGATGAACAATAAATTTTACTATAGAGAATTTTGTCAGAAAATTAAAGGTTCGTTTTACGTTATTTTAATAAATCTTCTGTAAAATAATTAATCTGTTAAAATACAAATGTAATAAAAAAAAGGCGATGAAATATTGAAATTCTATATTAAAAGTTACTTTGGAAAACTAGAAACCATCTTCTTTCTCTTAGTGCTTTGCTTATTTTACCTTTCAATCTCTCTCTATAGGAATTTAATGAACTTTGTAATGAATACTTTATATTTTAACACATTATACTATTATTTTTTTGTTTTGCAAATTCACCGGAAATTAATCTCATCATGAAAGTGTTTCACCTCATTTTAATTTTGCATTGCGAAAGTAGTAAGCCAAAACCGGTTATTTAAAAAAAAAATCAAATAACAGAACAGAAAAAACACGTTAAACCATCACTTTTTTTTTTTTTTTTTTCCTTAGAAAACACAAAGAAATATTATTGTATATTATATCACCTACGAAGACATTTCATTTCTATCAGTTTTTTTATTATTAAATGTAATTTTTATTCGTATCCGTCAATCGTTTTAAAATAAATGTTGCTTGAGAATACCCTGAAGCTTTGTTTGTGGAATACATCTGGTTATTTCTTTTCGTTTACTTCTAATTTGCGAAAGAATTAAGAAGTGTCTGGAAAAGAACATTTATATATTTTTGCAATCATGAAGATAATAGGTAAGTTAATGTTCACTTATTAAGTTTAATTTCATATAAAAATATTTATAATGTGCAGCATATATATTCGTATATAAGTCGAAAATTTTAAGAAAAAATCGTTCTTTGAAATAGTGGTCGACTTATGCGCGAAACCTAAAAATTATCTGTGGCGACGCGTTGACGACTATCCACGAGCTGATGCCAAACTTGATTATAAAATTTATCGTTATTCAAAAATAACACAAAATTCTTTATTATTATCCTGTGAAAAATTTGGAGATTCTGACTTCCAATAAGGATTTGAAGGATTCGAATAAATTTCAATCAATTCATTTTTTTAAAAATTTTATTATGTTCTGAAATGAAAATATTAGCAAAATTCGTTGCATTGTTCGTGAAACTTTATCGAGAATATCAGAGTGTTGTTTCATCAGTAAGAGCGGTCCATGCGACATGTTTGTTTTACCGAAAATTTTTCTCAAAAATGAAGTGGTCGACTTAAACAAAGATATAAACGGTAATCAAACATCTCTTTTACATATCTTGATTTAGCTGGTACTTTATTTTTGTACTCTGAAAGAGCTGCTATATCGTGGAAGAGAAAGTTCGCTCATGTCCGAGTATGAGGTTCTATACCTGACACAATTGAAGACGTTAGTACTGAGAAGACCTCTGCTCATTTAAAGTACCTTACAGTGTACTTTCAAGCGTGAGCAAAAAGTGTGAAAGATCAAATATTAACCATCACCTGACCGTAGATCGAAATTACGGGGAGTTGATCCGTATTTACTTGCTTCGTTGAATGTAAATAGGCAGCTGGAAATGCAACGCTTTAAGCCAATCTAACTTATCGTAACCACCAATGATGAGAATATTTTCATGTGAAAAAATATTTATAACTATGAATAATGATAATATTACTGCTATAGTCAAAAGAAGAAAGGCATTGCCCACTTGTATAGAAGATTATAGGTTCGATACCTAATCAGACACTCATGCTGAGAGGACCTATGCACATTAGATATTTGAAAGGCTTAGCGTCTTGGTAAAGAAACTGTAACGGAATATTTTACATGTGTTCCTATTAATGAGATGGAAAAACTTGGAGAAGAATTACGCCGACTGAGATGTCGGCTTCATCACTTGGAAATAGTTTAAATTGCGATTACATGACTGTTTAATGATTTTAATTGGCAACAATTGGCAGTAGGAAAATGGAAATGAAGCACAATAATGCAAACATTATAAAATAATATTTATGTTATTTTGTCATTAAGGTGAGATAAGAAACAGTAAAGGTTTTCCCTTCCTAAGTTACTTTAAAAAAAAGTGAAAGTTTTTGAAATTAAACAAAGTATTTACTATTTGAAATTTGTATGCGCAGAAATACAGCCAATAATAAGTAGATAAATAAGTTTTTTTTTTTTTTTGTTAAGATAAATAAAATAATTTCATTGAATTACAAATATCCTATAAAATTATATATTTAATATTCTAAAAGTGGCTAGCATAGAAATTTTACATTATTTAGATTACTTTATTATAAAAATGATCAACATTTCATTATTTTTGTTAAACTGATTTGCTATTATTAATTCATTTTTCCTTTAAAAATCAATTTTAAGGGAACTACTTTGATATACCCCCCAAAAATTATGCGCCAAATCTGACACTCTCTACGGTCTTTTTAGGGTTGCTGTTTCTTATATTGGTGTTGCCAATTTAGGTTTTTTCGGCTTTTAGGTTTTTGCTGTTGCCAAATTTTGTATTTTCTTCTATTTTGTACCATTTGTTGAGATTTTTTTTAAAGTTTTTTTCTGTTATTAATTATTTGTATTTAGCGAGAATCCAACTTAGCGAGAAAAAAAGTAGCCAAATTTTCGATTTGGGGGGGGGGGATATCAAAGTAGTTCCATTTTAAAGATCAATCATTCATTTAAAATTAATTTAACTCAAATATAACTGATTTTTTATTTAAAAATCAATTACTTTTGTAAACAATTTATTTTCACATGATAAATTAATGTAGATTAAGCTTTTATGAGAGTGGTATATTGAATGACTTTATTTTCATAAAGAATTTTAAAAGTTTTATATTGCTATCTCATAGATTATTCTAATTAATTTGACATAAAGTATTCAAAAAACATTAAAAAGTTGTCGACAATTAGATTTGAAAAAAATTATTATTCGTTTCAACGATCAAAATTGAATCTTAAATGTTTTAAGTGTAACAGTGAAATGCGTTGTCCGTATTACAATCTACAGGTGGTTATAAACATAACTAAAACATCTTAGATTTATAAAGAATCCTTTAACTGTATTGTGTAGGACCTCCTTTGGCGTAATACAGTTTAGATTCGTCTAGGAATCGATTCATATAAGTGCTAATTAGTATTTAAAAGAATATTGTACCATTTATCATGGAGATATTATAAATGTTCTGGGGAAGATGCCGGTATAGTATATCGATTACGTACTGATTTCTCTAAAATAGACCATAACGGTTCAATTTCATATTAAGTTCGCGTAACATACGTTTATCTTCATCCTCGTGTGTATCAAACTCTGATTGGACAAGTTCATTCTCATTCTGAAAAATTTCAGCTTCTCCAGAAAACAAAGTTTCCATCATAGGTTAGATCTGGTTATCTAAAACTTCTCTATACCCTTCCCCAGTAATCCTTCCTTTCAGGAATACGATTAGTCCAGCTAAAAACCATGACCACCTTCTCATAACAATACAGATCCATTTCCATGCTTGACAGCTGGAAGGCGGTAATCACGATCTACGTTTGTGCAGGAATCCACCAAACGTGCAGACATGCTTTTGTAAGGAAAAATGTTAAAGACATTTCAATTCCTCAGACATTTACTTTTTGTAACTGTTAGTCAGTTCGCTACTTTTTTTCATTTATCAGTCGACCAAGTCTACAATGTTGTAAGTTTGACAATATTGTAGACGATGTTTGGTGTTAACATCTATGACAAGGGGCTTGGAAATTGTGGTTCGACCGTAGAAGTTCTATTTATAAAGGTGTCTTGACATCTTTTAAAAACCTTCCTTAATGTTGGCATTGAAGAATCCAGATGTTGATTAAACTCTGCGGTCATTTTTTGTGCAGTTGTTCGCTTTTTAGACGTTATAACCTACGTCAATACTCGTTGGTCTCTTTCACTGAGCTTTTATTCAACCCACTATTTTGTTTGCCGAACTCGTCTTGCCACGCTGTCATGACTTTAGACATCATTTCTCAAGAAACGCTTTAGACTTGAAATGTTTCTGTCATATTTCCTCCAGCTAGACGATCTCCAACAATTTTGCCTCTTTGAAGCCCTGAGATATCTGATATTTTACCCTTTTAAAAAAAATCCAGGATTTAAAGAACTTCAATAAAACCACCACATTCTATCAGAATATATTTTCAATAATTTTTTTATTATTTCTATGATATATAATTTACATCTTTCAGCACAACAAAGTGTGAAAGTGATGATATCTTATATAATGGAGCACCCAGTAGGTGGATGGGTTTTTGTAATTTTGAAACAGGGACCAAGCAGAAGACTCAGACTTATCCTACCACCCCTAGAGGCATCATTTCATATGGAGGAAATTTCGACCATGACACATTTATCGCGCGCCAGCCACCATTGGCGAACACGACGGATTTTCGGCAGGGTCGTGATTCGAACTCATCACCTACCGATAATTTAACGAATGTTCTAACCAATTAGGCCACCACATTTTTATAAATAGATTTAAAGAAAATTGACAGTTATTATATTTGAATGCTTATGAAGCGCATTCAAAAATCCCAAGTTTATTCAATGTTTCCGTTATCTTGATATCTATATTTCAAATGGTTGGCAGTGCAGGTTCATGCTCCTTACACTATTCTAGTTGCCATTACCGGCTTTTCTTTTTCACAAAAGATTTTACAATAGTGGTTCTATCCCAATTTTGTTTAAACAATTACCTTTGAAATGTATTGATTTATACTGCGTTTGTAGATGTTCACTCAGATGAGCAATCACTTCTGCCTCCGAAATCTTTCTTAGTGTTCGCCTGTCTGATATTAAATTTGATTTCCCTTCCACAATTCTGTCGCGCAGATCGTTTACCGTGATTGTTGTATGCAATCATGATCTTCCTTATGGTAGCTATTGATATCAACAACCGTACCATTTGGTTACCAAAGAACCGACGCATATCATAAATAACGCATTTTTTTAACCGTTTGAGTGCGGTGAAGCGCTATCGCGCTTCGCTTGTTATGCGCCAAAAATGCGGAGAAGCGCGATAGCGTTTCTCTTGTTTTGTTAATTAAATTACTACGTATTTCATTCCGCACTTCTAGTATATATATAAGAAAACTCTTCAGCACTCAAACGGTTAATAAAAAGAAGGTATTGAGAAGTAATTTTATAAGGCGATTTCAATCCATTATAAGTATAGTATCTTATGATATCAAATGCAAATTTGAAGCAATTGACTATACATTGATGTAAAGCAAAAGTTAGAAAAGTTAAAATAGAAAAACTGCACATTAATTGCTTTAAAAAAAAAAAAAAAAAAAAAAAAGATTTTAACATTAGTAGTGCAATTAGTTATCAATAATTTGAAAAATTTACAATTTTCCAATAAAAACTTTTATTTAAATATAAAGCTTCTCAACCATAAAATAAAAAAAATAATAATAAAGGCAAACAAAAGAAGCATAAAATAGACAAAAAAGAAAATTTTGGTTCATAAATGGAAAGTAAAATTATCATCGAGACTGTGGAAGCATGTTAGAGAAAAGCTTCTAGTTTGTGAGTGTTCTTAAATTTGCAAAAACAAGAGTCTGCTATATAAATGAAATGTCATATGCTTGTTTATTATTTGCATTATTTTTTTGTATAAATATATGATTGATCTTTTTTTCTTCAACGTTTGTAACAAAATAAGAGATGGTAATAAAATTCAGTTTTATAATATTTTTTTTACTTTTAGTGTCATTGACCAATGCTTCTGAGTGGGATTCTCGTCATGTACTGACTGCAGAATTATAAACAAGAAAATTCATAAATTGAATGGTAGTTATTTTATAAATTGTAATATGTTTTTATGTTAATATTTTAATGTATTCAATAGACCTGCTTAATAAACAAGTTTGTATACTAATCAGTTTCATTCTTAACATTAATTGCTTTTATTATAGCACTGCCATATGAAAGTTGTAAAACTTGATAACATAATCCATATTTTGTTTATGAATAGTAATTGTAACTGAATGGTAATTTTTTATAACAGTGTTATGTTTTCATGTTAATTTCTAAAATATTCAACAGCCTTTCCTAATTAAAATAAGTTTGTAAAATAATCATTCTTAACATTAAATGAACTGCTTTTATTAACATATCTTAGCACTGTCATAACATATTTTGTTTATTATATTTTCAAAAAAAAAAAAAATTATTTTCTTTGAAAATATAATAAACAAAATATGTAAAAAATTTATCAAATAATTAATGTTATAATAAAAATTCAATAATAATAAATAAATCTTCAAATAACTCAGTAATTTAAATTCAGTTGTCTTTTATTAAAGTTATTTAGTATTATAAACAGATATATTACAATATGATATAGAGCTAAATGTCTTTAAAAACAAGGAAATGTAATTATACTTGTTTCTTGTATTAAAACTGAAATAACAATCAATATTTCATTGTGAATATGAAATATGTAAATGTTTCGGGATTTGTGATGAGGAGCCATAGGCACACAGCCTACCCAAAAAAGGAAAAAGATAAATATTGAGAACCATGGGTTTTTCCAAAAGAACCATCAAGGATGATATTTATAGAATAAAAAATTATCTGAAAACTTAGGTCAAAAATAAAAGAAAGAAAATTCCTGTGGAAGAGAAGTAATAAATTTTAGAAACTTGACAGCTTATAATAAACTTGATTAAAAACAATAAATGTTTTATTTTCAGATGGAAAGTTTGCATGGTATCAAATGAAGAAATCTCTAAAATATTTTTATGATTGTCACGAGAATGAAGACTGTCAGAAGTCTTCATCCTGCAAATTCGAAAATACAACCTGCACATATAAGTGTACATCAGAAATAGCTACTATAAAAAAGCGAACAATTGAAAATGGAAGCTCACAATTAGGAAAAACTGTTAAGAATATAATAATGGAATCGACAAAAAAAAAAAAAAAAAAAAGAGAGAGAGAGAGCCAATGATATTTACTTAACAAAATATGCACTTGGAGGATGTGTTCTGGTAATTTTTTATGCTGTGTTTTACAATTTAAGCTGCAAATGCAAGAAAAGTAACAAAAATTCCCAGCCATGAAAAGTATTTGATGTGCACATCATTTTATTTGAGGAGTTTTCAGCCTATTGCACAAAAACACTAAGAAAAATAAATCCTTGATATTTCCTATATACATCATGCATATATAACAGAACTACTTATAACACACTGCAAGATGCACGCATGAGAATACATAAAGTACACAAAATTATTATTCCATGAAAAAAGCAAACAATTATTACAAATTAATTTACAATTATACTATTAATGGGTGTTATGATTCTGTATACTATTGGGATGAGAACTTGATTGTTTTTCAAATTTTCCCTATTGGAAGAGACTTTGAACAAGTATTAATAAAATGTCCTTACCAAATTCACTATACTTTAAATAATGTAAAAAAGACTTTTTATAACTTACGTTTATAAGACTATCTCTTATGCAGAATGAAAGCTAATTTAAACCCTGAGCAGGCCAATTTTTTTTTTTTTTTTTTCCCAGAAATGTTCCTAAAAACAGTATTTTTTATTGCATATAATTAAAATCCTAATTTAGTATAAAAGGAAAAAGAAAGAATTTTTTAAAAAATTTTGATAAATAATGAATTTAAGCATTTTTTTATTTCATAATTTTTGTAACATAAATGCCCGTACATATTAGCTTCTTGCAATCATAGAGTTTATACAGTGAAGATTGTTAAACAGATTTCAAATTAAATCTGGGACAAGGAGGAAGTGGGTTTTCCACATCAATTTCAAAAAAATTTCTAGCAGAAACTAAATCTTCATCCAAGCTAAGCTCTCTATAGTGTCATCTGAAGAATTATCCAGAACATTATAAGACAGTTCTGAATTTGTATCTGAATCATCAGAAGCATCAAACAATAAAGTACAACCATCCCTGACTAAAGAGTTTTGAATACACAAACAGAAAACAGTGTAGCAAAACTTTCAAGAACCAAGAATGTAAAATATTTTCGACTTCTGGTAACAAAAGAAAAACCTGGTTAGATTGCTTTTAAATTGCATGGACAAGCTATGCCATCTATTGACATATTATAATACAAAAATCACTCTTTCAATATATTAAACATACGAGCAAATCAAAATAAGAAAGGGGGAAATATCGATGCACATACACCACACAGAAAAACCAGATGTGGCCAATGATCCATAGCTCGTACACCATACAGGCAAACCAGTCAAGAGGTTAAAGCTTTTTAAGTTAACATTGAAAAATAAAAATAATAAGAAAACAAAAGCTAATAAATTATTAAAAAAGAGAAAATTTTATTTTAAAAAATAATTCTGAGAAAAAGTATTTGATCATAAGAAAAATTTTAAAAACAATCTCTTCATATTTCTTTTCTAATACTTTCAAATGTTATTGTAAATGAGAAAACTTAACACAGAAGAAAACATTTAGAGAACTTGTTTCTGGTAATTTTTTTCATTAAAAATAAATGGAAAAAAAAAAAAACAGATGAATCACATTTCAATATCAATTTTAAAATATGATTTCAAAATAAACGATTTCAATTAAGGAAAATGAGAAGAAAGCCATTAAAAATATAAAACAATTTTCAAATGAATAACACATCTTAAAAATATCAACCAAAAAATTAACAAATATAACTTGCATCAATTAGAATATTAACCAACAAAATCAGAAGCAAAGTAATGTGTGTGTCAAATTCTCAACATTTGAAATAAAATTCTTTTTACTTAATAGCAATAGTCACAATTATGAAAATAAAAATAATCACATTAGGGTTTAATTTTTTTTTCAATTAAATAAAATGAAAAGTCTAATTATTTCATTGATCTTTCTATAGCTGTTTCCCATTTCATGAAAAAAGATTTTGAACTAGAGTAATTTGAATTTCAAAATGTATGGCATCTTGTAGGAAATATGGTAATTCAATGAATTTCATTCAAAGAAATTAATAAACAGGGATCTTTTTTACATATTCTAAAAATAATTATGGTACTTTTATATTACTTACCAAACAAAAAAATATATAATCTTACCAAGCAAAAAAATTCTAAATAGTGAATTTTTTGGGCATAATTATTATTACAAATATTCATGTTTCAAATTCCTTTAAATGCTAACAGTATTCATATAGTTGTCAAAGAGATTTTTATTCAAATTCACTATAATACAAAAATAGCAAAATTTTTTCCTTGAAATATGAGTTTTCATAAATAAAATACTTTTATATCAATGATAAATGCAAAACACTACTAAAATATTTTTTATTTACAAAAAATTTGCTTAATACAAAATTGGTTGTTTATTTACAAGTGTATGATTTTATACAAGAAACATGCAGGACGTTAAAATGCTCATTTATAATAAACTATAAAAAATATACGATTAATGAGGTTTAAAGGATTGTACATTTCATTTTGGACCATAACTAGTAATGAATGTATATACATAAATAAGATTTGCAAAGATGAAATGTCATTATTAATGAATCTCCAGCTTTTCTTGTCAAGTTGCATTCAAATGAGCTGCTTTTGTACTTAAAATATTCCTGGAAAAAATATTAATTGATTTTAATAACCCATTTAAAATTTAAGAACCTTTACAAATAATTTCTTGTAATAGTAATGCAATATTCATTGTGTAAAGATAACATGAAATTTTATATAGTGTAAATTAAAGAAAATTACCAATCTATCTGAAAGATTATATATATAATTTCACATGATATTTTTACAATCTATAAGAATAATTTATTAAAAATTTATTACTTCTAATATATTTTTAATTATAATGTTTTAATTAAATTATAGCTGCTTTGTTTCATTTTCCTTTGATTACTATTTATTGAGCACTGGAAATTGATTTACAAATTACCAAAGGTGATAATTCGAAAAGTTTCCTATTTACCAATTTGTATTATACTATGTGCAATAGTTGTATGATTTCAAACAAAAAAATTAAAATTAATGCAGAGTCAAAAAACTTTAAAACATTAAGTTGTTCATTTGAAAATATTTTCACTAAATAAGATGATTCAGCTCATCATATTACTCAAATTACTTTCTTAGGCATTTTTAATTAGCATGCCAAAATACTTTTAATTTTCAAATATATTAACTATTTAAATGTAATAAAACAATAAATATGTTCCTATTTTTAAAAGATTTCATTTTATTCTCCATAAATCTTTTTTGCACTTGAGATTAAGAAATGAGTACATCTTAAATTATTTATGAACTTATTAAAGTATCTACATTAATATATATTTCACATAATTTAATAAAAATTTCTAATTACAAACTTAAAGCACACTCAAATAAAGATACATAATTTATTCTATTAAAATAACAACTTAAATGGAAAAACAAAATTTTTTCAATTTCCAAGTTTGTAAATTAATTTCAAATTACCAAGTTTGCAAATGATTTAATTTACAAAATTAATTTTGCATTAATTAAGTATGTAAAATAGCAATAAAATGCATAGACTTATTTTGCATTTTTGTCAATAATTAATTTTAAAATAAAATAGATAAAAAATTAATATTGAAACTGTTGAAATTGGATATATTGTAATCATGAAAAATATTTTCAACAAAATATAATGCTAACAGAAATGATATTGTAGCAATTAGTTTTTTAAATTTTTATTTTTTCTCACAGCTTATCACTAAAATAAATAGTAACAAAATAAAAGAGAGTATGTATATACAAATAAACAGTGGTGACCAAAATTGTGGACTCTTTCGAAGTATATTTTTTTTTCGACTTTATGTGCTTATGGAATATATTAATTTTCACTTACATATAAGTACTTATACAGCAAATTAAAAGAAATTTAAAATAGAGTTAAAATAAAAAAAACAATAAAATATTTATATTGCAAAAAAGTGTGACAGTCAAAATAATAAGATATATCTTAGATTTCTTTGTATTTTAAAGTTACGCTTACAAATCAATATTTAGTTGGAGAGCCATTATATTTTAATAGGCTTCATAGCCTCTTTTTATCGAGTGAACTGTGGTGTTAGAAGTTCATTCTTTTTAATCACATGATACCAAGAAACAATTACAGGACAAGTAACTTGAATTCTTTACAAGTCATTCTTTAGAAATTTTTTCTGGCATGAAGCAGATTCCTGCAGAAAGATAAATGGTACTTTAATGGGGTAGGGATCCCTGATAGAAAGTATCAATTCTGACTTCAGAATAGTAGTGATGAATTCTTTGCATTCGGAATGATGCCAAACACTTTAATGTGCCCTACACGAACCTCAAACATACATATTCAAATCATGGTGTTTGTTGGGGTTTTTGTAGATGATTTAATGCAATCAAGATATAGCTCTTATCCTACTTTACATTTCAAATATTTTTGCCCACCACTATCAAAGAGTGATATTTTAGTCTCACTGCTCTAGATTGTTTGCTTCCATGCATTTTCTGACCACTTATGGTATTCTTTGCTTAGTAAATAGCCCTTTGCTTTGCTTTAAACATAGATGTATTTTTCTTGGAATTCTACTTTTACACTCAAAATCTGATAATCTTATTATTCTTGAATTAACTGAAATATTTTTTGCATTCATTTCCCCTCTAACAACATCTGAAAATATTCTTCTATCTTTGAAATATGTTTCTTTAATAATTCTAATACAAGTGATAGTAGTGCAATTTTTGGCCTAATTTTACCTAAATTTTTCATTGATTTCATTTTGTCATAATATAAGCACAACATTCGTACACCAGATAAAGTTTCTAGCCTACCAACTTTTTTGCCATTTTAGCTAAAGAAAGACCATTTTCTCTAAACATAACAATTCTGTTCTTGTTTGCAGGTGTCTAATCAGTTTCTATTATTAATACTATTTTAATTTATTTGCATTAAGAAAAGGATTAAAAATACTTGAAAAACATTCTGCTTTGTTAAACTAGTTAGCATTCTGCAAAATTCATTCCTACACAATTGCTATTTTATAAATCAAAATATATTGTAGTTTGGTTATTGTTTTTTTATTGGTTCTCAAAACAGTAAGGATGATTAGCTAGCCCACTCATTTACATTACTCATTACATGTTTTATTACATTACAATTCAGGATTCATGACAAATCGTGTTAGCTTTTTAAACAAAAAGGATACTTTTTTTATAACAAACATTTTAATTCTGTTATTTTAATTAAATTTATAACTTGATACATAACATTTGTATTTAAGAAGAAATTAATGTATTTTACAAACACAAATGTTAGTTAAAAAAACAAAAAATTGCAAAAAATGCCCACAACTTTAGCCACACTCTATAAGAGAATAGATGTTAGTTTTTACAAAAAATCGATTCCTGGAACAGAGTTGTATGACACAGCACAACAAAAGATAAATCGAATAAAATTGGAGCTGATGGATTTCAAACTACATTAAAAAATATAGCTATATGTGAATTTCATTACCTACCATTTGAATTGCTTAAAAAATTAAAATCTATTCATTGAGAGCTTCTTTTAAACGTTCCCTGGCTTCCATGACTCTCTTTTCTTGTAATTCGATGTCCTCATTAGTAACATGGAGACCCTAACATAAAAATATTGATCAAATTAGCCAAAAGAAAAATTTTAATGAATTTAGCTTATTAAAAAATGAAACAAATTTAAAATGATCAACTTTATTATTAAAAAAATTTACTACAAAGAATTTAATGCAAAATAGTAAATAAGTATGATAATTTATGACCCATAACTTATTTCCAAAATTCCAAGTCTTTAAGAAGACATACAAAATTAAATTTAGAAATTATAATTTTTATCTTTAAGCTCATAGTTAAAAAAGAAATTTTTATATTTTACAGAAAGATTTCTCATTTTTTAAAATAATTTTAATATTTTAAAGTATGACTGAATGATGCATGAAAAAAAAAGCCTGCAAAAAATGTTATACTGATGACAAATTCTGGCATTTACCTTCATCATAAAGAATATTGTCTAATGCAAAAAATACAGAAATATGGAGTTCAAACTCTTATTTTTACTCAGTTTGTATCAAGTAAAAATACATACAACTATTTTTGCACAATGCGAGATTACTCCTTAATGATCCACTGGCTTTAAAGAAACAATTATAGACACAGTTATAACTAAAGAAAATTATGCTTTTTCCCATGAGGCCTTATTCACAGCCAAGGAATAGGTTTTTATAAAAATATGTATAACTTAAGTCTAGTTATAAACTAATTTTTCAATAATTTAACATATTTTAACATTAGTGGTCATTCATATAACATAATTATTTTTAAACAGATTTAAATTATTACAATAACAATAATAGAATAATAATTTCATAAGTTTTAATAAAAAATATTAAAGATATTTAGTGATGATATTATGCAAAGAAATATCAAAACAAATGTTTTTATCAAACATATTGGACAATTTTATCAAAAAATTTTGATTGACCTTTTCTTGGAATAATATGAAAAACTAACGTATTTTCTTACAAAAGCTTTTATTTTTACAAAACTCTTCTACATATGGAAGATTTGATACAATTTATTTCTAAACAGTATATTTCATTTATTAAGCTATTAAAAAACACAAAATATAGTATTCAAACCAAATTACTAATTTCAGTATATAATTTCAGTAAATATAAACATAAGATTCAAAGTACATGAAAATTTCTATAAATAATTGAATACAATAAAAATGATGGATCAATTTCAAAAATTTGAGTTCATGCTCTATTTAAAAATGTAAATATAATAAAAGATAGAAACAGGAATATGAAAAATGAAATTGTCACCAATAAACAAGAGAATAATTTCATAAGAATCTGACAACTTTATGTTGATTACTTTAACCCAAAACAAACTACAGTTATAAATGCATATAAAAAATATCTTAAGTGTTCTTTTATATATATATTTGCATATTTTACTCAACTCTGTGAATAAACTGGATTATTTATTATTAATGAGATCAATTTAAAATTTTTTACAAATTTCAACAAAAAGAATTCAATTAAAATTTGTTAATTATTTCAATAATTAAATATAAAAGAACATTCCTTCCTTCGGATTAATTATTTATTGTAGATTTTTCTGGTCAAAAAAATTATTGAAAATTAATTATCTAATTTTAATGGATAAAAGATATTTTAATTTAAAAATAAAATATTTTTTATATTTATTTATGCTGATACTACAGAGATAAAGGATCCCATATCTATTTTTCTCTACAATTAGATAACACACAAATATATCTTACTTTTTTCATATTAACCAGCAGTACCTATTTTAGAAAATTACTTTTAACAAAGTAGCCATATTGGCAATTATTCCATAAAAAATGCAAAATAAATTACACAAAGATTAAAAATCTGACTAAAGTTTAATAATTTAATTTTAAAAAATAAAGCTAAAAATATTAAAAAACTGCTTTCCTGTAAATTTTTTAAAAAGCATAGCCTATTATACACCTTCAACATTTGTAGTTGTTATCGATTACTGTTAGTTGGAATTGACAAAATTATTTTTTAAGTTTAAAATCATTTCAATTTATGTATAATGAAATTTATAAAATATTAACTTTACATTCTGGCTTGATGGATTAAAAAATTTGATAAGATTTTTGTATGAAATTTGTAAGACAAATAAATAAATAGTGAGAAATTATTTATCTATTCAATAGAAACTGGCAAGCATAAAACTGAGTTTTTCTTTTCCAATTAATAATTTAAGATGGTTATTTTTTTAATTTTATTAACTAAAATTTAAAACATTTACTATTTTATTTGCAAATAAGCCATATAAAATATTCATACACTTTAAATAAGCTCAGTGCATTATGTATCAGAGACAAAAAGTATTATAAGACCAGAGCTATCACTATGGCAACATTAAAATAAATGAATAAACATCTGCCGTAAAAAAAAAGCAGAAACATGATCTTTTTTTAACTCAGATTTAAATTTACTCACAGTTTTCCTATACCATAATACATATTTTTTACATTTTCAAATAAAGAGAACAATGAAACCCTTGAAAGAACTCCTTTTAACTTTTCTTATATAAAAACCAAATCAAATAATTTCAACAGCTGGAAATGATAGTACTTTTGTTATATCAATGGTTCCAACTGTCCGACATTTGAAAATGATTTAAAACTTTGCATCTCATAAGAAAGTTCAATTCCACATCTTTTTGTTTAACACAAATACATTATACAAAAAATAATAAATATATAAAATGATACGCCTACTAGAACAAGTGGCTGATCAGGATTAATGAAAGCTCCAGGGCTTTTATCAAGAAGTGCCTTTGGTTTGTTTTGTCCAGTGATAGGACGCCCATTGATGTGTAGCGCAGTTGCAATACTTCTAAGAATAGTTTCTTCACCGAACTGTAGCCCAACAGCTAGAAATAATAAAACTATTGAGTAAAAAACAGTAAAAAATAATAAATTACAAACTTCTATATACTTTTCTAGCCTGAAAGA
>JAPDSC010141950.1:35000-53037 GCA_026290005.1 Latrodectus geometricus
TTTCTGATGCTTGAAATTAAATTAATATTTTTCAGAAAATATGAATAAATTTGTCAAATAAATCTACATCATCTATATGAGGAAAATTTAATAACACTACAATTATAAAGTATAAAATAACATATGATGAAAGTATTTAAACCTTTAATTTTGGAGGGTAGTTCAAATGTTTCAATAACTCTCCCTTTGCTGTCGCAAGCATATGTGCCTTGAAGACGTTTTTCCCAAAATACCTATACCAAAAAATAAAATTATGAACTTTAGATTCTTTTGTGTAGTCCAAACCAAAGTTGAAAAAAATCAGAAACAATATATATAAAAATAAAACTTTATTTATTGAACCAAATAAGATATTAATTAGAATAAACAAATTAATTATAAAAATAATATCATAACTATTTAAAGCTAATTTATAAGTTTGATTAATATAAAACAATGCTTTTGTTACAAATCAAACCTTATCTTAAAACATTAAATACAAATCAAAAGTTAAACTTAAAAAGTAATATAGTGAGTCCTTTTATTTAAATAATAAGAATCTAAATTGAAGTTTCAAATGATTCTTTTATTGAAAAAATTTTGAACTTCTTAATACAATATACAAAATCTAATGATACTATAAGAAAGTTGTGATCTTATATTAATGGCTAAAGATAATTTTGATATCTTAAGTAATGCACATTTAATTATAGATTTATTTATTTTATTTTAAATATACAATACAAAGGGTAAATAAAAAAAAATCCTTAATAGGAAATATAAGAACTTTATTTTGTCTTTTCATAATAACATTAAGACAATAATTATACCTGTTACACAAGAGAATTGTATACTATTTTTACTATGTAAAAGAATATACAATACTCTTGTTTAACAGATATAATTTTAATTGTTTGCCCATTTTTATTCACAATAATGCTGATGTTATGAAATTATTCAACTTTAATTCTCATTAAGAAATATTTAAATTTAATTATCCAAATGGTTAATTTTTTCATTTTATAAAGAAGAAAATACTTCTCAATACATAAATTTAAATCCTTTATAATATTATTTGTAAAATATAAAAAATGATTAATATGCATATCATATGATTGATCATAAATTTTTATAATACAACCCAATCTTACTTTCATTCAATAAAAATAATCAAGCAATTACTGTCACTTACATTAATATCATTGAAAATAAATTACCAACACAAATTGTTGCTACATCATAACATATATCAAAATAAATGGTAAGTTATCAATGAATTAGATTCTTTTAAAGCCATGCATAAAATTTGCAAATATGATTAAAGTTCAATTGAAAGCAATTTCTTAAAATAAAATTTTATTTCAAAACAAAATTTAATAGCAAATGCATATTTTTTAAGCTAATACTTTTTCTAAGCCTTGAACATGATGAACTTGAACTAAGTAGAAAGAAGGATTTTGTTTTCTTAATGGAATGGAACTCAGATCTGTTTGTGGCACTGAGAGTTTACAGTTTAGCACATTATTGCATGATTATACCAATCTGTAATTACTTTCATTATCATTAAAAAAGAAAAAAAGTATTTTCATAGTAAATTTTGATAAAAAAAAAAATTATAATAAATTGCGTCTATTGAAAGAATGTTTGGATGAGCATAGAAGTAGATACAACTGATTATGACAAAGATCTAACTTGAATTTGGTAACCAAATTTTAACTTGAAATTACATTAAAAATGAAAGATCTTTTCTTATGCAATAAAAAGACTTCACATAGCAACAGAAATCAGCAAAAGTCATTTGGAAGCAATTAAGAAAAAACAAACATTAAAAGGAGCAAATATGAACACATCCAATTTCTTAAATTAAATATTAAGCCAACACTCTTCACAGTGAAAATTTCAAGAGCTAAGATTGATCCTTGTCCTATGTTAAAAAAAAAAAATTAAGTTTAGTTAAAAATTGGCTATGCCATAGTTGTAAATTAAGATATGGATGTTGCTTTTTTACACAACAATTAGAGAGGTAGCTTAGGAATCTTCTAATTTTTCATCTTTACAAACCATAATTAAGATCCACAATGAAAAAATGCTAGAATGTAGTGGATGCTCAACAAAACATTAATTATAGCTTTTCTCTGTAGGGTTTCACAACATTATGCTAAAATTGTTTTCAAGGTGACCATGATTAAGAACAGAATCACAGTAGAAAGGCTTTATCACAACACTATTTGAAGCCAAATGCCTAATGTTCTTTTTCCTTTCTGCAGACATGTCTGTTAAGGTAAAGAATTTTCTAGGTTTCTTTTATCATGACTCTAGTTAAAAGCCTCCATAAGAAAAATTTGCTGAAGAAGCTTAAAATTTTAAAATAATTTTTAATTGTTAGATTATCCACTATAAAGGAAGGATCGAAATAAATTCTTGACTTTAAACTTACAGATGATTTGTTTAATTTTTCATTATATTTTAAAACTACTTAAAAATTTGTATAATATTTTACAAAGTTTAAATGCTATTCAGTTAATATTAAAGATAATTAATTAAAATTTGATAAATATTTGTAATTGTAAAAAATTAAGAATACATTCTGGGTAAAATTTATTGCCTCGTAAAAAATACAAATTTTTTCTTCAATAATAATTACTTTTATCAACACTGTTATTTTTAACTAATCAAATAGGTAGCAGTATATCAAAGACTAATTGTGTTGTTGAGAAAATATTATTACAAATACAATGAAAAATATGTAAGTAAAATATAATAATTTCCATAATTTTATTAGAACAATATACTTAATACTAAAATCGCTTCACTTAGACTTGGTTTGATATAAACAATAAATGTATAAAAATAAAATTCAACATTTCAATGCAGAATAATTAAGTATCTTTACGTTAATTACAAAATATTTTCCTTTTTAATATTTAATATTAATTTTCAAGTAAATATCATAAGAAAATTTCTCGTTTTTTTAAACATCAAAAGGAATTAATTTTATCTATCACTGTTATTACCAAATGATCTGAATAATTCTCCAAATTATTATTAAGGCAAAATAGATACCTTCATGACATTTTATCTGTGCAAAAGCTGATTGTATATCAAAGTATTCTATTTGTGAGACATTAAATTTTATCAATTTATTTTTCAAACATAGTTATCTATAATGATATAAAATAAGTGCATAGTGTTTGCTTTTAAAGTTTAAGGAAATTTAAAAGTATAACAATAAATGTATAATGCATTTTTTAAAAAAAAAATTTATTTTTTCAACAGTAAATTATGTTATTTTAAAATAAGATTTATTATATTGACTATTTTTAACATGTTTTCTATTCAGGTATGTTAAAAACAAATTATAAAGAAAAATATTATTATCTATTTAATTTAGTACTATCCAACACAGTAGTTTTATTATTTATTATGTTATATAAATAATATATATATAAGGTCAGTTAAATACTATAAAACAAATAATTATTATCAAAATAATATTAAATAATTATTATCAAAATATTTGTTTCTCAAACATACACACAATATTGGAATAGTACATAATACAATGGTTCTTATATAATAACAAGACAAAGATAGCACATTTTATGACGATGTGATTGTTCTATTAATTAATATCAATCCCTAACAAAAAATTTTGTTATTCATATTAGTAATATAGAGCTGATGATCAATATTAAATCAATACAGTTTCTTATTTAATTTAACAAATAAGATATTTTAAAAAATTACATAAAAGTCACATGTTTTAGCATTACCTCATGAATCTTTTACAAGAAAAATTAAGCAAAACATTTAGAATTACAATATTTAAAATGAAATTTTAATGGTTTATGAGAAACTGAAAATTGAACAAATGCAAAACTAATAGGTAATATTATCAGCATTACATAGTATTTATCTGAATAAAAGAATTCAATATATAATATTTATAGTCAGTTAACTTTTATAGAAAATAATTAACTATAAATACTATTTACAATAATTTAATTTTAAAAATAGATACTCATTTTAACAATAAAAATTATAATAACAACAAAAGTATGTTAACCCTATTTTTTATTTAATAACACTACACAAAACCATACCATTTTATGGAAAAATATTAAACTCACTTGTTTAGGCTTTTCCGGACAAGCACCAAAAACTACATCAGAATGAGGTTTGGAGTCTGGGTTTCTGACAACTGTTACTGATTGCTTGAAAATCGAAGCAGTTTGCCTAATTGGTAACACAATAGAAGTATTTATTTTGGGGGGAGCCTCTTTTTCCTGTTTCTCTTCTTGATCCCTTTTTCTTTTTACAGCATGCATCATGTACAATGTTAATCAAAATGCATTTGTATCTAAATGGAAACAAAAATGTTAGAAATATATAGACTGAAAAAGATTTATATATTTGTTATATTAATCATGCTCTTATTAAAGTAAAATACTTTTTATAGATATACATAATTTTTTTAAATCTGCTTTAGGAGATATAAAATATTTGCAAAATAATTAAATGCAATTAAAAAGACTGAGATTTGTGGAAAAAGGGGGATTCCACAATTAATTATCAAAATTCAGAATAAATTAATGGCTTCTCCAACTTTACAGCAATTTTGAGTACCCTGGAGTTTGGCATTGGATGTCATTTGGTATGATACTATTGTGAAATTAGATTAATCATGCAAATACTTATGATACAATAATATATTCTTTGATGATTTTGACTACTATAATAACCATAGTTTATGTCTCCTGTTACAAATTAACTGTCTTTATAGATGTTCATCACCACCGACAAAAGGAAAAGTGCACCTTGAACTCAGAATTTTCACTGTCTTCAAATAAATATATTAATGAAAATGGTTTCTGCGATGTTCGGAATGAAGACAGAATTTAGTTCTTTCTCTGCTATTTGGTAGACTAGAATTATGAGTGAAAATTT
The DNA here is from genome assembly GCA_026290005.1 of Latrodectus geometricus. Taxonomy (NCBI): domain Eukaryota; kingdom Metazoa; phylum Arthropoda; class Arachnida; order Araneae; family Theridiidae; genus Latrodectus; species Latrodectus geometricus. The sequence goes on from JAPDSC010141950.1 coordinate 39,927, forward strand.
TTTATGGTATGTTTTCTAGTATTTTAATACTTATCGATCATGTTATTTGTGTCTTACCATGAAAGTTATCTTAGTTTTACCATGAAAATAAAAAATATAGCGTTATGCATTTAATAAGATTTTTAAATTATTTCTTTCAATAAAAAAAAAACTAGTCAGAGTTTTTATAATGAAAAAATTAACATCTGTTTCTTATAAACTTTTGGAAGTATCCTTCTTCCATATTTATGAAATTTTGATTGAATCTTACCACTAGTGTTCATGAAAAATCTATAAATTACAGTTCAGAATGAATTCCTTCATGTGTAGACATTCAATGAGCAGGATTATTTTTATGCAATTCTATGACACTTGTTCTAATGAGCACAGAATTGGAATGGAGTTTTAGTAACTCTAGAATATTATTGAATTTTGTTTATATTTGCAATTTGAAGTTATTTTAAAGTTGTAGGTAAAATTAAAGATTGTATACTTAAATTTATGTATTTAAAAATAAAATTTTTGAATCTTTGCCTTTTTCTTAAATTTGGAACATGAAAGAAGAAAGAAATTTTTTAATTAGATGAGCTATCATATTTCATACATTAGTTGATTTAAATTTGTGTTCTTTCCCTCGACTATTTGACTTATTAGGTATAAAGCAGAAATATTTGAAGTAAGGATTTCTTTTTAAATTTCAAAAATAGTTGTTGTATTTGTTATTGTTCAGTTATTGACTTTTACTTAGTAACAGATTATTTTCTGAAGATGTCTGGCAGTGTTTAATTAACTAACAATCAAGTGTTAAGAAAACTAATGTTAATCACGGTATTGATTTAGCTTTAATGCTTGGCTATTGACATCAGCCAGTTAGCATTACATGAGATGTTTTTTTAGGAAGATGTGTGATTATTTGATAATCTTCCATAGTGAATAATCAAATTTAGCATCCATTTTTATTTGAAATTTCTCTTTCACTATGGTTTCTAGAGGTTTCTTTTTAAGCAAATTATAGTGTTCTCAGCCATTAGGTTAACAGACATATTGGAGTAAAGGGGTGTGTGTTTTTTTTTTTTTTTTTTTTTTTTTTTTTTTTGTAATCAGACATATTTTTTTCATATATTTTTTGGTTCCTTTTCATCATGCATTTCTTGTTGCTGACATATAAAGTAGATAGATTAAACTGGCATCTGTTAACTCTATATTTCTGATACAATTCAACATTTAAAACATGCAAATTTTTAATGATGGCATTATTGATGATCAAAAGGATTGCTATTAAAATTAAATTTTGCATTTGATATCCATTTTCCTTTGACTGGGTAAATGTTCAAGCCACTAAAATAAATTGATACCAAGCCATTCGATCCTATAAATATATTGTTGAAGTTTTTGGCTAATAAAATATGCTAATGAATTTGAAATAATTGTAATTATCTTCATAAATTAAGTTAATTAAATATGATTAATAATAAAATCATAAATAAAATTATGAAATAAAAGAATTTTTAAAAAATAAAAACACATGAATTATTAAAAAAGTTTTTATGAAAATTCATTGTTAATACAAAAGTACTCTAAATTGCCCTGTCATTACTTATAAAATTGAGCTGTCAAAATAGAATGTTGTTATATTTCTTTAAATATTTTTGAGCTTTCTAACAAAAAAAACTCCATATTGCCAGGGAAAAAAGCAAAATATGTCAAACTCATGAAATTAAAAAAAACACACCAAAAGCATTATAAGTCATCTGTGCCAAAATAATATATAAATAGTGACTGTATGTAAGGCACAGATCAATTATAAATTTTTGCACTGTTTTTACAGCTCAGCAATGTGAAGCATCATTTGTCGCAGACAGTGATTGGGAGCGTAACCACATCTCCCAAACTGGGTTGTTGAAGCTATGTGGATTGGGGACAAGTCCATGTAAATCCGTGATGCCCAAAGTCCTTTTGTTGGTGGGGCAAGGATGGTACCAGTTCAGGAGTGAATTAGTCAACTGTGGTTCAAAATTATGAGGCAGTAGTTGATGAGTGAATATTCTAAAACTGTTAACTTTAAGATACAGTCAACTGTTATTTATGCAAGTTTTTCCAGCTACTTCTTCCTTAAATAATACTTACATATATAGTTTTGTAACATTTTCAAAAATTTTAGTTCATTTCTAGCATTTAGTTATTAAATATAGCTGATGAAATATTGGAAATTTGCAGATTAAAAATCAAAAATCACGGAGAATTCCTATTTAATAATATTATTACTCTTAACTTCATCTTATTTCATTCGTTAAGAAATTCACATTGGTTGACATGGAATCGAAATTGAACCAAACGCGCAACCCAGGAAAAGTATTCTCCAGAATTATACCGATGCAATTTATTATCTTATGAATTTTGTCTTGGATGTATCTTTTTTATTTTATTTTTTTAATGGAAAGCTTTAATTTTTATAAACCCTTACGATATTCAAAATATTAACATAAATTATCTTAATTGTTAAAAAATTAAAGTAAAAATGCTAAGCATAGTAAATGTTTAAATAAAAAAAGAGATTTTGTATATATCAACCAATATTATAAATTCAATATTTTAAAACGGCCGTACAAATTTATTATAAATCCATAAAATAATGACATCAATCAAAGAGTGAATATCAAAAATAATTTTTCAAAAAATAATTTTTTAATTAAATGCAATTCAAAGAAAAAAATATAGAACCAATGAAAGTAGCATTCAAATATTACCCTTCCACAAAGAAAAACATTGAACAATGTTGTCAAACAAATCCATGAAACTTAACAATTTTTGATATCACTTCAGTTCATATAGCAAAATTAGGTATTTTGTCATCAAATAGAGTAGAGAATTTTAATAAGGTAAAATGAAATTAATTCAATAAATAAGATATATTTTACATTATTAAAGAAATTTCTGTTTTTCTAAAATTAAATTATAGTTTTTATGCATTACAGTAATGAAATTCATTGTTAGTAAAGTCTAACTTTGACTGTACCTATCTTTTACTTTTCTTGCAAAGAGAAGGCCGTTTTTCTAAACATTATTGGCAACAATTAGTATATGTTTTCATTTGTGGTTTTGTGAAACCGAGAGAAAATGGTAAGTCATTTATCAATCTTAATTAATCCTATAATTTAATTTAATTATTTTAATTATTTCATCTATAAAGTCTCTCTACTGAAATAATTTATTTAAAAATAAATTCAGTTTTTTTTTATTTATTTACCATAAGTTCAATTCTGCTATGATATTTATGTGGCCCGATATCTGAATTGGCGTAAGCAAGTTATAAAATAGAAATGTTTTCATTTTAACATTCGATTTCTTAATATTAAGGTATATTTTATATTTTATTAGGATAAGTGATATGACGTGATTCATGATCAGTAGTAAATTTTTATTTTGTTTTATAGGGACGTGTGCGAACAAAAACAGTAAAAAAGGCCTCACGTGTCATAATTGAAAAATATTACACACGTCTAACATTAGATTTCCATACCAATAAGAGGATATGTGAAGAAATCGCTATTATCCCAAGTAAAAAGTTAAGGAATAAGATCGCAGGGTAAGTAAATGTAATTTTAATCGAAGAAATTATTATAGTTTTGGTATATATTATTTCTTAGTTTAATGGATTATCATTGTCTAAAATTAATGTGATTATTTTGCAATAGTGTACCAACTACACAATAAATAAGAAAATATTGTATATGTTCTTTAATGCTCTGAACATTTTTTGTATGATAAAATCGCAAGAATTTTACTATCTTAGTAAACTTAATGTTAATTAGTATTGAAATTGCTTTGATTTTTCCTTATTCTAACCAAGAGATAATCATTTTAATAGTTTGTTAATTGATTAATGAAACTCAGAAAATTATTTTTTTGAGCAGTGTGTAGTGTCATTCCAATTGTTTATGAATAGTGGTTTTAATTATATTCTCAACCATTTAATTTGTATTGAATTTAGTATACATTTTATGTTGAAGCTTATTTTTATGATGTACTTATGTACTAAATGTATACTTGATCATGCAATCAATAGAATAGATACTTCAATATATTAAATGGCTTTTTTCAAATATGTCATGTTGAAAACAGCTATTTATAGTTGACAATCATTTTTATGGATGATTTTAAGATTAACAGCTGCTCCTTTATATAAATACAGGTGCCCTAGTGATTTTAATTCTCATTTCTGGCTTTAAAATTCTGGTTAATTTTCTGGGTTCTTATGCAATTTGTAGAATACCCCTACTTACTCTAATTGTTATTCTACAGCCCATCTGAGTGTAATCAGTAGCTGTAAATGCTAGTATCTAAAGATTTCTATTCATGTAATCATTGCTTATAGTTCTTGTATTGTTCATATTTTTATAAATTTGCTTGTTGCAATCAACAGTTCATGAATTGAAATTACCTTTGGACTTAGATGCTTGCAGTGGTTTTGAATTTACTTTAAACCACAAGTTTTGGTATATATAATCGTTATAAAATAAAATGGTTGTTTAGCGAGAAACAGCATGACTTGAGATCACCTTGAGTAATTGACAATCATCAATCTGGAAATTTTTATCAAATGTGCATCCATTGTTTGTAAGTAATATTCTAAATTTCAGAATCATAGCAAAGTAATTTTGTTATTTCAATTGATAAAATAAATTTAAATGCAGTATTTAATAAAAGTTTTTAAGTAATACTAAATTAAACACATCACAAGACATTATTATCATTGTGTAGCCTTGGCAATTGATCTGGCGCAGCATGTCCTTTCTTGGACCTTGCGCCATAAAACCCAACCAACCAACTTGGCAATTGATCAGCGCCCTTAGTGTTATGCATGGATAAGGTATAGATAAAAACAATTAAAATTTTCAGATGTAACTTGTTTTGTAAAATAAAAACTAACTTCATTAATCTTAAATATGTTGTTCAATTTGTGAGGATATTTTGCTTTCTTACAAGATAAAGCATTCATTTGAAATGTAATTTCTATCTTATATATACAATAAACAATTTATATTAAGATTTTATATGCAAGTCTATTCCTATAATTATCTTTTTATTTATCCAGGTTTGTTACACATTTAATGAAAAGAATTCAGAGGGGACCTGTTAGAGGTATTTCTATCAAACTGCAAGAAGAAGAAAGGGAGCGAAGGGATAACTATGTGCCTGAAGTGTCTGCGATTGACATGGATGTCATTGAAGTTGATCCTGATACTGATGAAATGTTGAAACAAATGGTATCTAAATTTTTAGTTATTTTTACACTTATAATACTCTCATTTTATTTTATCACTCAGTGTTTCAGAATTAGTTCATTTATCATGATATGATGTTTAATGTAAAAAATAGTAAGTTTTATAAATGCCATATACTTAGTTTCAAAATTTATTTAAAATATTATTATGAATAGTAATTTATAGAATTATTACAAAATTTATATGTCATGTAAGACTAAAGTCTATAGGTTTTTTTTAAAAAAATGGTCTTTTTTAAAGTAAATTAATATATTTATAAAACAATGTTTTTGCTCAATATCCTAATTACTTGTAGCATCTGCTTACTATTTGTCATTTGAAAAATGTATACTCTATGAACAAATTGTGAATGTCTTAGTTATCCAAGCTAATGATAATGTATAGATAACTCAGTTCAAATTTTACAAAATGCTTAGCAAGATTTGCTTGTATGAGCTGTCACTGATGATGTTCATAATAATTGGTGAATCTAGGCCCTTCCATCGGAGACTGGGCGAATGAGATTAAAAAAAAACGTCTACCCTTTCTTAATAGAGTACCCTCAAAAGAAGATGGAAATCCGACTTTGGTTTGTAAATGACACCTTCTGGGTCTTCCTATTTAGAGATTGAAGCCAGAAAAGAGCCATAGTATAGCTCCTACCACCCTCAGAGATATTAATTTGGAATGGGAACGGGGGGCATTGTGACCAGACATATTTTATATTCTGCAATCATTGTTAAACTATTAATATTAAACAGCATACAGTCATATTTCTTCAAGATTTGCAATAGTGCTGCTTTCTATAAGTTAAAAGTGTCTAAAATATATTACTTATGCTGAAATTAACTATTTGGCTGATTTATTTGTTGAAATAATAGTTAAATCTATAAATCATTTTAATCTTTTTCTGACAACACCTTTAAAAAATATTTTTAATAAACAGCTAGCATAATATTTCTGCATTTTAGTATTTATATCAATGTTTAAATTTAACGATTGCAAGTTAAGATTGTTGAGAAAAAACATTTAATATTGCAATATTTTTTTGGAAATAATTCATTGTGTTCAAAAGAAATTTTCAAGAAAGTGGTTAAGTTTAGAACAGGGAAAATTTTTAAAACCTATATTGCTCTGACTGTAGACTGCTATCCAAATTGTAAAAGCATGATTTCCAAATATTATAGATTTTGTACCCTTTTGGGCACTCGATTTCCACCAATCAAATTTCCAGGTTTTAATAAAATAAGTTTCTGCATTTCAACAAATTTTCTCCCGTATATAGTAGTTTTTTAGTGGCTCTAGGCTGTAAAAAAAATCATAAAGCATTTGGATAATTAAATGTTTTACAGTTAATGGTACTGAATACTGTGATTAGTTTGAATCAATGAATGCTGTACTCAAAATCAATATTCTTGGTGGCAAAAAGATTGATTTTTGCCACCAAGAAAAATAAAAGACATTTTATTTTGATTGGCTAAAAGTGCTGTTGTTAATAAGCTCATTATTACTAAATTTATCTCAAAAGTTGTATTTTTAAAAGATATAAAATTTAACTAAAATAGAAGCAGGATACATTTTGGTTAAAATTTTAGTAGATTATGGAAATTGTGAAAAATCATTGACTTTTTAGTAATCATTTTTAAGTTTGCTTTTAAAATTTTATATTCCCTAAAAGATAGCTAGCTAGTTATGCAGTCATTATTCATTGGAAGTTTGATAATTCAATGTATTACTAATAAAATGCTAGCAAATGTTTTGGTCTAAATTAAAAATAAATGCAATGTTATCGCTGTTTGCTTTATAAGTATGCTAAATTAATTTAATTTTATTGCATTGTTATCAAACTATATTTTTAAGTAATAAATGTAAACTAAGGTTAATGAAACTAAAATATTAGGAGATTCTCTGGATCTCCTACAGTATATTCCACAGTTTTCTATTTGGTATAAATGTGTGTTGCAGAGTTTGTTCTTGGAAGTTGTGAATTCCTGGAATTTTTATTTACTTTGAAGAATTTGTACGAAAATATAATTTATTAGTGTCTCTACATCTTTGTCTGGATTATTTCTTACTAACATTTAATTCATATTTACTATAGTTTATTTTCTGACATATTTCTAAATTTCATTTTTCCACCATCTTTCACAGTATGTTATGCGATGCTGTAAAAAAAAACTGTCATTTTCGTCAGTTGGTCCAATTTCTCTTAACTACAATTATAAGTCCAATGTCTCTTAACTACTTATAGTATTAGACAATGATAAAAAAAAATCATTGTTTTCTTTTTACCATTTATGCTCTTCATAAATAATTATTTTTAAAACCCGTGCTAGCTATATATGATAGTCTAAGTTTCTATGGAGTGTGTTCTAGTAGTGTCGTCCTAGACAACTTTTTAAAAAATATTATCTAAAGATAATCATTGAAAAAAGCATTTTGTTCAAATAAATGAAAACTCTGGAATGTGTTCTTTAAAATATGTGGATGTAAAAATTTGCCAAGCTGCATAATCATTTTATAAAGGTATGTCTTCGTCAATAAAATTTATTCCCTCCTAAAATTACTTGAAACCTCTCCGTTTATATATATATATATATATATATATATTCTCTATTTAAGCAGTATAATCCCCTGCATTTTTTTCCCCTTTGTGAATCTAGATTATCGGTTCCTCGGATTACTTATGATCTCAGTCATCATTAATCCTTTCTGATGTACTACTCTTTAAAGTTGAAATATTTTATAGGCTGTCTATTTAGGCCTTAAATAGTGTACAGTAAAAATTTGCACTGACCATTTCAATTTCCATGGAACACTGATCAATTTTCTTTTAAACTAAATTTTTGGCACAGCTTGTCCTCTTTGGACCTTGCGCTGCAAAGGGCTATAAAAAGGTAGCATTGCAGTAAAACATGCTAACGCTCAAATCTTTCGTATATTAATGAAAAAACAATGTATTATACCTTTGTAGAAGACTTGGCATCCATGAGGTGCACCACAAGGAGGAAAAAAGTGATTTTTATGCTATACATAAAAACATGTGTAATGATTGGTTTGCAAAACATTTGAAAGGGGTTTTTTCGCACAAGTCCCAAATATCTTTTCTTTGACAACTTATCAGTGTAAAATCAGGCAGTGACTTCTGTGCAGTCTGTTTAGTTACCCAGGTAAGGTCTTGGGGTTGCATAGAGGGTCTGGTCGGATTGAATCATCGCTATCATCTTCACTTGCATGCGATACATTGTCACTATCAGGTTGAGGCTATTCAAGTGGTATAAAAACATATTCCTCTATATCACTATCAGCATTCTTAGATTCACTACTAGAGGGCAATTCTTGAGACATTTTTATTGCTTCAGAAAGACTAAAACCTCTCCGTGCCATTTGTTAGCAATTGACAAATTTAAAAAATATCTATGCAGTAATATAAATTAAGTAGTAGCAAAAAGGAAACTCGAGAACATAAAAATCATGCACCTCCTATCTATAGATGACGAGGAGTGTTCCGGGGGGTGGAACAGTTTGTTTTATTCAATGATTCTATGTATACTATATGAGTAAAAATTTTAAAGTGATATAGAATAAATAGTTTGATGGACAGGCAACAAAATAACACAGAAATTTCTTAAAAATAAAGATTTAAATAACAAAAAATTTCAAGGAAGAACGTTTTAAGAACATTTAAAAAAAATTTGATCCATTTACCTCTAAATGCTACAGTTTGGTAACAATTTAAAATTTGGTGTTCCATCTTATGGAACACTATGCTGGAAAGGATTAAATTTTAATCTAGTGAAGCAGGAGTGCTGAATTGCACAATAAATTTATCATTCCATGATAAATATATTTTGTATTGCTGAAGGTACTATATAACATTTCTTATTCGGTGAAGTGAATTTCAAAATTCAAAAAAATCATTTCAATTCAAGTAAATATACATGCACCAAATTTGTTGATTGTTCATCTTATTTGTTCCCATTTTTTCATAATTTTGTGAATTATATGATTCCCATTCAGTTTTGCGAGTGGTAGTTAAATGCACTAGATGAATAGTGTCTGTATGCAATGTTTGTGTGGTAATATTTTTAATCTATTTAAATAATTTTCTTTTTTCATTGCTAAGTGAATCCATGGTGTGAAAAATGTGATGAATATTTTACTGTATTTCATATTTTAATTTCATGCCCTGATTTTACTGTTTTTATTTATATATATATATATAACACAGACATTTTAACTAATTATGCTATAGAGGGGGTGCCACTCCGCAGAAACCTTTCTGCCTTCCTAAAGGCAATTGCATTTATTCATTTTATTTAAATTTTATAAATAGAAATTTTTTAAAATTCTTTTATAAGTTTTATTTATTTAGATTTTATTTGAATTATATACACTTATTTTTATATTTTAACGTTGAGCTTGGGTTTTATAAAAGGTTTTCTTTAAAATTAAATTTTTGGTGCTACTTGTCCTTTTTGGACCTTGCACCATAGAACCCAACCAACCATCTTTTTTTTATTAAAATGTAAATATATGTGCTTAAAAATTTGACATAATTTTATTTGTGACTTATATCTTTTTCTATTTAGGATGTTGGCAAAATTCCAGGGTTACAAGTTGCTATGCCATTTGCTGGAGGTCCTAGAGTGTGAAATAAATTAATTGTACATTATTTTGTCTCTTTTTTAGTCTTATAATTACTATATACACATTTGTTTTGAACATTACATTCATTTTTTTTTCTATTATTAAATGATTTCATTGAATATTTTACATTTCAGCATGTTCTTTCTTGCTGTGATTGAAACTTGTAAAAATAATTTTATATGTTAATATTCTTGGAATCATAAGGTTGGTTATATTTCTCATAAACATAAATGTTTATATCATTAAAAATGAAAAACTTGTATTGAAAGTGTAGTATAGTTTTCAAATATTATACATAGTATGTATCTTTTGTTGCATTCCTTTGTAAAATAATTTTCATAAGCCAAAATGAGAATACTGAATACATTCAGATATATACAGTGAATTAAAATTTGGGAATGTTGGATGCTCTCTAGAAAGATTTAAAAAAATTTATACAAAACCTAAACACATACAAAAACCTGAAGAATATTCAAATTTATGTTTATATCATTAATGATGAAAAAACAGGTATTGAAAATATAGTATAGTGTATGAATATTATACATAATCTATAAATAGGTTGTATTACAAGTGGAACAACTACATTTTTAGGAGTATATATGAGAGTTCTCCATGTGGACCATTCATTGGTAAAAATGTTACATAATAAAAATTTTATATTGGTTGTGACATCACATGGAAATATGAAACTTGTATTAAGATCAATTGCATCAACTTTGGATGAAATTACCAACCTTCTTGTAAAGGTGTTTATTAAAAAAATTACTGTATTCGGAGCTCTAAATTTTTCATTGTGCAGAATTTTTAGTATTTGACATTTTTACTTGTCCTCTAAAAAAGGTTTGATACATTAGCTGATGTTTAATTAGTTTTGTCCTAACTAAAGCTTAATATGTAATGATTTATAGAATTAAAAGAAAAAAAATTAGTGAGATCAAGTAAAATCAGTTTCATTAAATATTGATTACTTTTTTTATGAAAATGATTTAACTTGGTGGACATATAATTATAAGTGATTACAATTCTTGATAATTAGTGAATTAAATTTCTCATGGCAATTTACTCCACACAAATAATAACTTGTGTGGATCGAAAATGTAGAAACTAATTTTCATGAAGTAAAATGTCTTATGCAAGATTTCAAAATAAAATGCAATTGATACATAAAAAAAATTCAGCTAATGAGCAAAAAGTAAAAAAAGGATATTTTAATATTTGATCAAGAACCACAGTTTTTTCCCATGGGAATATTCAAAGATACCAAATTTTTTAAATTATGGGAAAATCTTAAATTTAAAAATGTAAAAGTTTATTACATAACACAAAGATAATTTATTAAATTAATTTCTGCTTTTATGTATGGCAATAGAAATTTCAAGGAACATTTTGAAAAAAATGCTGGCCATTTGTAAACTTGTATTTGTTCTATTGCAATTGTTACTTATTGTAGAAAAATTTTTACACATCATTTTGCTTATGAATTATTATAAATGCCAAGTTTCACTTTATACATATGCAGAAAAATAATCTATAAAGCGAAATTCCCGGGAATTTTAAATCTCTACACGTAGGTATAATGTATCTAAAAATGTGCGCGCTAAAACATTTGTCTGAATAAGGTATTTCATATATAAGATCCTGGTTGCAATATTTTACTTTTATTTAAGGCCCTCCAATTTTGCTCATAATGTCCATATCTTTGCAGATGGGACTCTGGTCTTCAAAATAATATAAAATGTATTACATTGACATTTTTAATAATGCATTTATTTTTTTTACCAAATTAATCGATAGCCATGATTAAAAATTTGCAATCTAAATAAAATAGTGTGTATTATAAAAATGTGTGAATTTCGAAAGTTAAGCTCGTCCAGATATATGCAGCCGCATAGGTATGACACAAAGGACGTATGCTGTTTTACGTGGTAGAATAATAGGTGGTCTGGAATGCTGACATACCTAGATGGGAGCAGCTTGAAATAACACACAAAGTGCAGTCTTTAGGCTGTAATAACGATATCACACACACACATCCTGATGGAAATGTTAGTGGATGTTACTAGATCGCCCCGAGTGACAACTCTAAATGTCGACCGGTATTGGACAATAACCGCGAAAAGAAATGGGCCTATTGCGTCAGTCATAGATACGACCGTTTTAAGGCAAACCATGTAACGACGTTTGAGACATGCTCGAAATCCGCTCACATCTCTGTCACTAGCCGTTAGCCTGGAGTAGAGAACATGCAATGTGGACACCAATTTTTACTTCTTTAAAAGGAAAATTTATTGATTTTTATTTGGACTAAGTTACTGGGTATTATAGCAGAACGTTGATTTAATTTAACATTGCACTCTTACGCGTCCAAGCCATTTATATTACTGACAAAGATGCGTCTTTTTTTCTCAAGGGCAGTAAAGTATTCAATTATATTAACCATTGAAGTTCGCAGATTATTCAAGATTTTTATATCATTTTGTGGTTCTTATGATCTTCTATACATACGTTTTTACCCAATATTATAATAGTGATTTAAAGAGATCAAATTTTTGTTTTATATGGAAAGCTAAAATGTCTACTCATCGAATAATATAAAATGTGTGGAGGAAGAAGTTCTTATTTAAGGAACTAATCCCATTCAAAGTCATATTTGTGGTCTTGCGTTGTCCTGGAAGAAATGGATCCTTTTACTGTTCACTAATACTAGCAGTTTCTGACGCAAGAACTTATGCACGAGTTCTAGTTGTTGCTTAAACAATTTATAGAAGCATTAATGGTGTGCCCACGTGGAAGGAATTGGTTGTGGATAATTTTCATTAACGACATTATGTTGCTAGGGGTGGGCAAGCCGGGCCCCTGCCCGGGGCGGCAACTTGGCCCTAAAATTAAAATTCTCAAACTTTTAAACATTTTCTCTTTCTAAAATAATTGAGTTTTGACCCATGATATACTAAACTTTTTTGTTTAAAATGAATCACATTTTTATGCATTTTTGATATTTGGAATCAAACCCCTAACACCCTGTATATATACAGGGTGTTTTTTAAACATACAGCAACAATTTGTTTCTTTTTGGTTCTACTTTAAGTTCCCTTTCTATTGGGGGTTTTAAAGATTGGAAGCACCTCGCTAATACTTTAAATCAACATGAAACCTCTAAAAAACATATCAAAAGTCTTGGATTGAATTAAGTCAAAGAATACAGTACTCTAAAA
>JAPDSC010141953.1:0-31201 GCA_026290005.1 Latrodectus geometricus
GCTGTCCGTGGGAAAATATTTAAAATAATTGCGCCCTAAAATTGTAAATTCACTGTAGTTTTCGTATAAAAAAATAACAATAATTCATAAAAGTGGGCAATTATTTATTCACTATAAAATGTATTACTTTTAGAATAGGTATATGATTTGTCGAATAAAGTTTGTCTTCTTCTGTTCATTTAATCTTTTGTATTTATAAAATGTTAATTGTGTATTCCTGCGTAATGAATAGTAAAGAAGAGATTTTGGATTACTGATGTGATTAAGATTTGTTAACCAAGCATTATCGCCCAGTGAAATTACTCATTGATAGTGGGCCGTGTTCATGCTTCACAAATGAGGAAACCTGAAAAATTGTGCATTGAAAATGCATAATTGCTTTAGACAGCGGCCTAAAAATTATGTATTTTAATTAAATTATGAAATGTGATTTGCAATATTGCATCTGTGTAAGAATAAATTAAAAATAATTCACTTTTATATAACGCTTTAAAATAATGAACTTAACCAGTATGGCCATTGGTCATTTAATAGCAGGTGAAACCCAATTAGGTCAGCGGAAATGTTAAAAGTTTTTCAAATAGTAATATATAGTTAATAGAATCGGTATTTGGAAAGAGAAATAACTTGCATGAGATAGAAAAGGTCGTATACCTGCAGTATATAATACTAATAAGCAAAAAATCTGTACTAAGGATATCCCTTTGTTGCATCAGCACATTCAGAGAGCTACTGTACTAGAATTTAGACTCAAATCGTTGAGAAATCGATTCCAGTACGTTCATTAGTATAGGCTGCGGTGGCCTGGTTGGTTAGGGCTTCATTCTCGTTACCAAACGGTAGTGAGTTCGAATCCCGTCTTAACCGAAGTATTCACTAATGGCGACTCGAACACGTTAAATCCGTCGGGTCGCAATGTCCTCCATGTTCCCATTACAAATTAATACCTCTGGAGCTAGGCTTTGGTTCTTCACTGTTTTCAATCTCTAAATTGGAAGATTCAGGTGGTGCTGCCATCTATGAGCTAAAAGTCGTACTTCCACCTTCGTATGAAGGTGCTTTATTAGAAAACGGAAGATGCTCCCTCTCTGACTTCATTCGCCTAGTCTCTCTGATGGGTGGGCTTGGCATTGCCAAGTGTCATTAACAACAACGTTCATTAGTTTACATGCCCACAGACTTAGTGTTTATATTTCGTCAATTGAGAAACGCCAAACTGAAGCATTTGAAATGAACTTACAACTTGACAATAGGTGGACTTTCATCTTTAGAGAATCGATATTAAGATTAATGTATAAAAGTGCCAGATTTGGCTCGATCGGTATTTCTATCGATGGACGGCGCCGTCTTATATTAACAGGAATGGGCTACTATGGGCTCAATGACATAGAAATGAGTTCTTCTGACCAATTGAAGTTTTTATGTTTCAGCAATCAAATTTGAATTTATTCTCATGTATGGCAACATCGTTCTGTATTCCTAGGTAACTTGCTGTTTGAATAAATAATCTTTCAAGATATATTCTTTATAAATTAATCCAATAAGAATGTTTGGAACATTTTTGGGAGAAGGGTTTTCAGACGCTTTTCCCCCTAACAGGAGATTCAGCAATTGGAAATCAATTTTATACAAGAGTCATAAACAGTATCCCTTTCGCTCTTCACTTCCATGTCTCTTAAGTGAGTAACGTTGTTTTCGAATTAGGGGGAAATATCCATCGCTAAAACCTACTTTAAACCTAGAAATCACATTTTTTGTTTTTATAAAGTACACGAACTATTAATTTTTTTGGTTTAGTTGTAAGCATTTTCAAAATTTTTTGTTTCTTGTTCATCACTGTTTTTTTCGATTTTCCAATACTTATACACCATCTTCAATCTCAAAAATATTTCCTCTTACGCAATTCACATACATAACTGTTTTGAACAATGCATATATATAAAAATGCATATATATATAATATATATAAAATTTATTTTGAAGCTTATTTTACTATTTAATGGCATTGTTCCATTATGTCTATTTAAATAGAATTTGAAGTAATTACTAAATATCGTGTTAATTTTCAGGAAATGGGAAGAAAAAGATCTTTACTTGTATCTTTTCTGAGGAAAGCTCTGAAAGGAAACACCTATGGATCAGTGCTTGTATATGATAATGAAATTTTAGGTATGTTTAGGATAACATTGGCAAGAAAATCGAATAGTTTAGATGATGAAAGTGTTCGTATATTACAGGTACATTTATCAAACATTGTTTATTAAAAGTTTGCTGAAGCAGTTAAATTTTTTTTCCAGATTTTTAAAAATTAATTTACTTATTTTACTTTATCATTTACTGATGTGTTCTTTCAATAAACGTGCTTTTGTAATATTTGCACTAATTTTAATAAAACCTTCTGGCTCAAATAAGAAAGAAAACAAATTCCATAAATTTAGTGAATTGCTTCAATAGTTTTTAAATAATGAAAACTTAAATTTTTTTGTTCAAATTATATACACGTTCTCATAAATTAAGGATAATCCAGAAGCACGCGGAAATAAAACGCGAAAGAAAAAATTCCCTCTGCAGAAATATCACATACATGGACAAGAATTACGTGCAAATTACAGAAAGGCACTTAATGCCTAGTACTGACGAGAGCGTAAGAGTATCTCAGGACCTGTGGCAAAGAAGGAAACATGATTATACGATGCTCAGTGCCACGACTGCATACGTATGTAGATGATGTTTTACATAGTATAATTATCGGTCGCCTGGAATGCAGGAGTACAGATTGAAGTACCACGGAATTCGGAATCGCCTAAAGTTTCATTTTTAGGCTGTGGCAATGATTCCAAGATTATGGAAATGTTAGTTGACTGCAGGTTGCCTCTGAGTGACAACGCCGAATGATGACCTGTATTAGACAGAAAGAAGCAGACGGAGCACAGCAGTGGACCTGTCTCGTCAGCTATCGTCAACCAAGGGTCGATCGTTCCAAGACAAAATGTGTACAAACATTTCAAAGTATGGTCTATATGCTCGCAGGATTGCCAGTGTCCGCTCACGAAAACTTACCAGCCTGGTGCGAAGAAAATACCATGTGAACACGTTATAGGGAGATTATGTTTTCTGACGAGTCGAGGTTTAACTTGCTGTCAAACTCACGCTGAGAAGTTTGTATGGGGAACGTCAACGTTAAAATGGTGCAGGAGTACTTGTTTGGAGAGGCATTATACTGGGATCCATAACAGATCTGCATGGTCAAATCAGAACCATGACAAACCAAATTTATCGGGGCATCATTCTGGAACAACATGTCCGTTTATTTAGGGGTGCCGTGGGCATTGAATTTGTGTTTATTGATAAAACACACATTCTCACCGTTCAAATATCGTAAACGATTTCCTTCAATAGGATGATATAACTTATACGGAATAGCTAGCATTCTCACTGGACTTGAATTTCATAGAGCATGTGTGAGTAATGCTTGCCCGATGAATCGCCGCCTGTTAAATCCCTCCTACGTGTGTACCGTACCGTAACAGAAGCTTGTTTGCTGAGTAAAATCCTCTATTCAAATGCACCTCGATGATGTGATCCTTAGCATGCATTGGCGTGTATGGACAACATTTCTTCGTATGGGAGACATACGATGTATTAAACATCATACGAACAGCGTATTGTTCAGTTATTATACGCGCAATATGTATCTGTTCCAGCATGTCAGGGGCAGTATCCAGGGATCTATAATCGTAGTTTGTGTGCCTGATATCAGACATACACCATCTCTTTTGTTAGATACATAGACTATTGTCGCATCAAATTTCTGGTTTCGTGATTTCTTATTCATATAATAACAAGTCCTATTGTCTTTTAAATTTTTATTTTAACAAGTTAAAAAATATAAAACAAGACTAATTTTTTTATAATTGATTCCTATCCTAATTTGTTTCAAACCATAATTAATTAATGCCAATACGATCTTCCTGAGACCGTATCCAGTTGATGACTAAGCTTGATTCCCCATCTGTTAGGGAAAATGCATGCTTAAATCCCTTTTTAGGGATTACTTTGACTAAGTTGACACATCGGGGTTTAATAAATAAAGCACATTTGCTTGTTTTTTGCTCCTTCAGTTGTCGGCTCTGGCATTATCCTTTTACAGGTATGTGTGTATTTTAAACAGTGATGGCATTATTTTACAAAAAGATCTATTTTGTTAATAGGTGTTTATATTGATACTTCAAAATATAAAACATAAACCAATAATTTTCCCATTTAAAATAACAGCTATTTATTACACACCTGAAAGTTATCTAAATAAAGATCAACATTCTCAATATTTGAATTTGGCATTCAGATTTACTATATTTTGGTACATAAGCTTTCACTAACATGAGCTCATTTTTATGATGATATTGATGTTCTCATAAATGGAAAAGTGATAATTTGGTGAGCATCACTAAATTGGTGACTTAATAAATTGACGACATTTAAAAAATAACTAGAAGGTATAAGTTAGAATAAAGAAATATTAGATGAATATGCATAACCTTTGATTAATATAAAAACTTAAGATATATTTTATCAATTAAATCAATATTTATTTGTATTAAATACATATTTTACTACATTTTTTAGTATTTCCTTCTATTTTTCAGGATTGGAATGCGGGTAAAGGAAGAAATATTATCAATTAAATCAATTATCAATTAATAAGTTTATATATTTATCAATATTTATTTGTATTAAATACATATTTTACTACATTTTTTTGTATTTCGTTCTGTTTTTCAGGATTGGAATGAGGGTAATGGAAGAAAACTATGCTGTCGGCATAATTATTCTGTTGCAAAACACGGGCTATTAATGGCTTTGAAAAGATCCGATTATTTGGAATTTATACCTCAAGGAGAAAGGCACTTAACTTATAGATTTTTATCGGATGGAGAAGTTGAAGGTGAATTTTAAATTCATAATTCATGATATTTTTCTCAAGAGTTGTATAAAAAATTAAAGCGATTTTTCCAAGGAAATGCTATAGCATACAGTGCTGCTATGCTTTGGCATTGTACAGCAGTGTTGCATAGGACAGTTGACTATCTCCAAATTTTTTTCAGCCAAAAGATCAGCGTCTTGATTTTCTGTTGGGAGGTTTAATTCTCATATCGATCATGAAAATTCGTTGAGGTTCAATTT
Source organism: Latrodectus geometricus (assembly GCA_026290005.1). Classification (NCBI taxonomy): domain Eukaryota; kingdom Metazoa; phylum Arthropoda; class Arachnida; order Araneae; family Theridiidae; genus Latrodectus; species Latrodectus geometricus. The sequence continues at coordinate 5,185 of JAPDSC010141953.1, forward strand.
CTACTTTAAACTTAGAAGTTGGCCGTATTTTATTTATATTCTAGAGCAAGGGTCGGCAACCTGTTTGTCCTTAAGGGCGCAATACTAAATTTGAAAATCACCGAGGGCGCATAATTTACAGATAATTAACAGGTATAAATAGGCATTAAAAAAACAGATTTTTTATAACTTTATTTTGTTGGTGTCATACACAATGATACATATAATTCAGTGGGAAACTTGGGTGTCCATATTTTTAGCTAACTGGGGATATATTTAGAGTTCCTGATCCTTAAACACTTATCTAAATGTGAGTCATTAAGCTTTGTTCTGTATTTTGATTTCAAATATTTCATATTTGAGATCAAAGACTCGCAATTGTATGTTGTTTCACAATATGAATAAATTTTTAGCGCACATTTCCTTAAAATAGGATACTTATTTTCATCGACTAAATTTCAAAACATTTTATCATTACTATGCGCTTTTAAAATAATATCACTTGGCAAGTTTATTATTTCTAATTCTAGGTCTTCGATATTACGAAGCTCGAGATACACTGAGACTATTTCAAGGACATCATCTTCAGTAACATAGAATGGATTTATGAAAAAATCTTAGAACGGGTTCTAATGCTGCAAAATCTTCAAATCTAGAAGAAAACTCTTCTATTGGCTTATCTATAATTTCTAAATATGATGTAGCAGTAAAATTTTCATTATTCAAATTTAAACTCTCAACAGTATTTTTTATATTTAGGAAATGTGATAATGATTTTTTCAATAGATGGGATTTCAACAACACTGACTTGCATTTACTGCACTAATCATGTCAGCGATATGCTGATTTTAAATTGTATTTTTATTAAATTTAATTCATTCAACTTTGCCATTATTTTTGTCAGAAATAATTGTCAGAGGCTGGCTATCATACATTTACATTAGTCCAGCGAGAGTGCATTAAAAATCGATAGGGGGCGCCACGTTGCCTCCCCTGTTCTAGAGTAAACAGTAAATTTGAGATTATATGAATAGGAATTTCAATTAAAAAGGGCAGTAAATTTTCCTTTTGAAAGAACTTGAATTTAAAATAAGCTCTAAAATCAAAATAATGTGTTAATATAATTCCGGTGAGCATGATGTTTTATAACAACACTGTTTTTTGTTTCCATGTTGATATGATTAATAGTCTTTAACATTAATACAAAGAAATTATTTTACAGATGATTTTATTTACAGAGTTTTCAAAATTAATGTAAAAGCTAAAGTATAAAGAATTTTAAAAATGAATTACGAAATAAGTTATACCATCCAAATATAGAAAACCTATCTGTTTTATCTGTAAATTTAATTACCGTATTTTTCGCCGTATAAGACGCACCGACATATAAGACGCACCCAATTTTAAAGGAGGCAAATCTAGAAAAAAAAGATTATGAACCAAATTCTGTAGTAAAATATTTTATATCAACTGTATAACGTGCACGATGACTCCCCGTGGAATTGTTTCTTCTTGGAATGTTTTCCTTTTAAAGATCAACATTTGCGGCAGTTTGGTACCATCTGCACAGCAGGACAGCACAACCGAGTAGTGGTTTTCTCATGCCCTGAGGTTTTTACGGTTATGCTTTTGACTCCTTTTTTACCTACGGTTCTGTTAGATGGCACATCAAACGTTAGCGGGACTTCATCCATGTTCCCAATCTGGCTCATTTCAAAGTTATTCTTCTTCCTCGCATCAATAACAAACTTATGAAAAGACAATCTTTGATTCGTATTCCTTGCCATGGTGGGCTTTTGTATTTGCCGTATAAGACGCAGGCACTTTTTTCCCCCCGATTTTGGGGAGAAAAAGTGCGTCTTATACAGCGAAAAATACGGTATTATATGTAAAAAGAGTATCAAAAGTATTTTGTCTAGAACTATATGAATGCATTGTATCCACTGCAAAATGCCATATTCCAGATAACACTTTTATTAGAAAGCACACAGTCTTTAAAATTGATAAAAGGAGACTAAAAAGATGAATAACTTCAAAGAGGAAAGCAGTGACATTGAAAGCCATGGAAGAACAAGTGACCTTCTTTAAAATCTGTTTCCATTGACAGGTTTTAAAGAAGGTCACTTGGTTAGAAGGTTTGACAGATAACACGTTATAACATGATAAAATGATTGAAATTTCAACCTCTTGGGAAGTGTGAGAGATGACAAAATAATAATTAGGGTATCCTCCATTGTTGGCTATAACCATTGCTACATACCTCGACCTGGAATAAAAAAGTTTCGGAGACATTCTTTTGATTAAAGCCACCCATGAGAGTTTCACTTAAGACCAAAGCAAATCCCGTGTAGCAGCTGGCAGTATATCGTCAGCCAAATGTGGAACCATAGGGAACCCGTTTATAGGGTAGGCAACCATTCACAACCCATTCATACAAGGAATGGACACAGACAGGAGAAAGTACATCCATGCCCCGTCTGGGATTTGAACCCAGACCTCCCTATCCGCAGTCAGGAATGCTGGCCACTAGACAGAGTAGGCGGCTGGTAGCTCATTATCCTTATGTTATGTAATATGGTTAATGGTAAACACTGAAGACATGGAAGATCTGTCACAGTGCTGTAGCTCTGGTTGTATATATGACGCAACGGTCCCCCACGGTACTTCCAAACTCGAATACGACTATTGTGCTGTTGCAGACAAAAGCAGGATTTGTTAACAAAGACAATATCTTGCTTCATTCTATTGTCCATGCCCGGCATTCATCCATCACTCATGACTATTCTGAGTCAAGAGCATTGACGCCTTACGAACATTTCATTCAGCTTTAAAGGACATCAAATCATACGAGTAGACCTCGAATGATGTGTAACGCATTAAATCTGTTGTGATGTGGTTCGTAGTGTGACTGAACGATATAACATTGTCATGTACACAATATTCCTGTCATCAAGTGCAGTGGTGCAACGCTTATTGCGATAGGCCTTGTCAGACTGCATTTCCCTCTTGCATTCAGCTATTTTTGATCCGCATCACTTAGTTTCGTCCAATATAAGGATTATATATATCCAATATACGGATTACTGTCTATAGGGATTACGGATTATCCTTCAGAGAGATTGGTGGTCACCAATCTCTCTGAAGGATAATCCGTAATCCCTATAGATTTGAATGCTTCCTTTGTCGATCTTAGAAACTTGATCGAAAGAAGCTCGATGTCTTCTAGAACGAACAAAAGAACTCAAATAAAAAAATTTCTACATTAAATCTCTATATTTTTTCCCTTTTTATAAGCACTTGCAGTTTCCCTATGACGCCTGTACGTACAACAATCACTTGTGATGTGCGCATGCGCTGCAATTCTAAGGGTTTGCAAATCTCGTTGCCTCAAAAGCATGATCTAAATTCCACATGATTTGCATGCTTCCTTTATTGCGTTGCATTTTAATGGCAAGAAATTTTCGCCATTTGAATTGATCAATTATGAAATCAAAATGTTCGATTAAGGTTTGAAGAACCATTGTTCAACAATTTGCCTGACATATATTGTATTATTTAATGGATCTTTACATCATCGAAATCTGAAGAAGTGCTTTGAAATTTTCTGCTCTTGATCACTATAATCCGGAATCCTTTATGCAATGTTGCTAGCAGCTGTTGGCAATCTATGAGATTAACAAATATATAAAAATAATATATCAGTGAACAATGTCAGATTAAGTTGCATTAATTACAAAAAGTTAAGCAATTTCTAATTATAACTGTCTTAGTTTTGTATATAATATATCACAGTCAATTGAAATAATAATTTCTGATAACTTTCTATTCTCCATGCCTTGTGATAGTTTCAGTTTTACATATATGTATATATATTCTAGAACAACAATTTACAGTTAAGTAATAAATCACGTGGAACGAAAAACATTTTCCCATTAGATCATTGGATTTCATGAAAAATCCATTCACATCATTGGATTTCATGAAAAAAATATACTTTTCATGTGACTTTTTATTTAACCATCATTAATTATGGAAGAAACATCCTTCTTCATCATTATTTTTAAAAATGAGAAAGAAAATATACAGTGAGAAAACTCTTCTTTTATCAATTGAGCTTCTATTTTCGGTTTCAAACATTAAACATAAAAATTCAAACTGAAACTGTAATCTGAGTCAGCAGTCAGATAACATCATTCTAGATTTACTGCACAACAATAGAAGCATTATTTGAGTTTATCTCTTTATAACTGTCATTTTTTAAAGTGATTCGAAAGTTCTTAGAAATTCCTCTAATTATTTCTATTGACGCTGACATTTTTTTTAAGCAAATAAAATAATTTACTCATATTTTTTATTAATATCGCTGAAAATATACCAAAAATTAAATGGTCACATAAAAGTTTATTTAGTTTGTATTCTATGAAATATTTCTGAATAATAATAAGTGAAAAATTATTTCTTGAAGTTTTTAACTCTTTGAATTTAGTGGAATTGATTTTTTCATTTTTTCTACGAAGCCTAATTTTTTAAATAGGTTAGTATATTATATGAAATCCTAATAAAGCAAATTAAATTATTAAATGAATTTAATATTTGGTGTAACATATTTAAAGCTTTACATTTCTGCCTTTAAACATATGATATTATACTCTAATATTTTTATTAGAACTCTAATTAGAAATTTTTAAAAAATGTTTACACTAATTTTATTAAAATAACGTGTGCATGGGTATCAAAGATTGTATATAAAGTATATATAGCTTATACACAGTCTTTGTAATTCTTATATTATTGTATACAATCTTATACACAATAAGCTAATCATTTAGATGTATTGCTCACAGCTTCTAGAAATATATTTGAAGAAAGCAAAATGTGTGTGTGTGAGTTATTTTATAATTCAAAATGAGCACATACCTATTGAAAGCATCAGGTTTACAATCGTGGAGTTTTATCTGTCAAGCTAGGTCCTGTTTTAGTATCAGAATGAGAAAACTAAAAAATATTGTATAGTTTGAATTTAGTGGTAAAGAGATTGATAAAACTTTAATCGATGGGTAGAAAAATATTTTAGGATATTTAAATTGTTTTCTGTCTTTTATGGAGGAACTTAAAATAATAACACAGTTTGAAAATTCTGCTGGTTTTTATGGGGAGGGGATATGGAAGAAAAAAAAAATAAGATCCTCGAGTAAATGCCTGAAAATATAATAAATTGAGAAATTTGGAATTTTACTAATCAAATTTAACAGAACAATAAAAAGGTCTTGCATGAAAGTATTTTATCACAATGAGATTTTGCATTAAAATATTTTTTTAAATAAATGCATTGCTTGATTCGGTGGGGAAGAATTTCAATGAAAACTTATTGAAGAGAAGAATTGATCCGAACATCTAGGTTGAAAAAATGTTTTATATTACTTGAAGATAACACTATAATAGCAGGATACGTGTTATGGGGAGATAAGTCAAACTCTCATAGAATAAATACTTGTAAATATTGAGTCTAAATAGAATATATGATAAATTTCATTAAAAAAAAATTATAATATTTTTGGTTACCTCAGTTCTTTACTAGGTTGAACTTTGCCTATAAAACGGCATATTCATCAAAATATAATTTATGGTCTCATTCTTGTAACAAAAACTACTTTTGAAATTATGAATTTTGTTGTGTCCTTTCATTTTACATGAAAATCGTCAATGTATGATCTCATCTGCATTTTCTGATCAAAATACGGTTGCAGCAAGTTATGAAGAGGCAGTCTGTAACAGAACACCTGAGGGACTTACCAGTGATTTCATTAAAGTAAATTTGGGACAAGAATAGATGTGCCGCGAATCCACATCAACTTTGAAAATCTAAGAATTTCCCAGAACATTGGTGGATTTTTCTTTACACCAAATGAGACATTGTTTATATAATAAACAAAAATAAGACTAATCCGCAGAATCGACTATGATCATAACACATCAGCAAACACTTTGTTAAAAAAAATTATTAATGCAAGCCATTGTAACTTACCAATATGAAGCATCTGTTTTACGTGTGGTGATTCTTGTTTAGGAGAAAATGCAGACATTGGACTATGCCACACATTCCTAGATACCGAAGTTATAAGCTTTTCCAGAAAATAGAAACAGTCTTTTTAATTTCGTTGAAAATTTTTACTAGTAATAAATGGTTAATCTCATTGACATTATCAATGTTCGAAAAATTGGAATGAGATGAAAATGTTTTTTTCGATCTAAGCTTATTTAACTTAATACTTCTTGTTTGCATGTATCCAAATGAAGAATTTTCTTAGAACCAACTATATTTTCTTTTTTCTTACATTTTTCCTGCTTATAAGAGTTACAAAATCATCCAATATATATATATTTATTAACTACTCTAATAAAAAATTTGTGACTGTCAAACTTGCATATAGAAAGGAGCTAACTAATAAAACCTCTAAAAGTTTAATTAAATTCAGAAGATTTATTGCACTGTTTGATCACAGTAAGGAAGAAAGCGAAATATTGATCATTTATTAATCTGGATGCTACTGACGAGATTAAAATTCGGTTTAAATTCCTGGATTACATCTTGAAGGATTTCTTGAAAATTGTATCTGCTTGGTTAAATAGCTGACATTCCGTAATGGTTGAAATCACTTTACCATAACATTTCATATATATTTATGAGGAATATCTGGGACCTAACTATTTCTTGTCAGACCGTGAAATTTTTATGAAGTTCGCTTTTATACATTGGTGCTTCAGCTTATCTTCGGGAAAATGTTGAATTAACTATTAAAATAATATTCCGTTTTTTATATGCACTTAAATTTCTCATATGGCTTTTTCCTGACTGTTGAATATAAGAATAATTCTTTTTTTCTGCACGCACGTTTGTGGAGATAGGTTTTTTGGAGTTTTCCGAGATTTCTGTATAATAGAACCAGTGGTGTTGTCGAGCCGGAAAGCTCCGGAACGTCGTTCCGGTACTTCCTTTTTGGACAGGAACGCGTTCCGGAACTAAAGATGATTTCTGATAACGAGAATTGGCTGACGTATTAAAAAAAAATTCAAAAGAATTGCTGATTTTTTTTTTCTAATTTTTGACGAATTTTTATATATTATTATAAACAAGGGTTTGAACCGAACCCGAACCTATACAATGTAATAATAAGATTAATAAGTACTACTGTTAGCAAAATATTCTATGCACGCGACCTAAGTCAGTGTCGATTAAAAAGTGTTAGGCAGACCGCACATTAAGGCAGCATGCCTCCAACGCGCACCTATCGCTTCCCGGCCACGTTGCTGCCCGCGAGAGACATGTTGAAAAGTACCACATACTGTAGCGACGGCAGGAAGATCTCACGCATGCGCAATACATCTGAGTGGGTATCTTTCATTTCTGTGATTGCTTGAAAACTATGTGGTTAAAGCGTTGACGTTTATATTAAATATTTAAAGTTTGTTGTCTCGCATTTCAAATATAAAATTATCTCAATAGGCACGATATAAAATTTAAGAATTAAAACTATATATATACAAAATGTGTTTCGTAATGATTTTCGTTTCCTTTCCTTTTTATGCTATTACAGGGCCAATCCTGGCGACAAGCGAAAATTGGAAGAAATCTCCCCCCCCCCCCAGTCGTTAAATTTGGGACATGAGACCGCACAGAGCGGCCGCCTACCCAGGATCGGCCCTGTCTATATAATTATATATACGCGTTCCGGTAAAAAAAAAAAAAAATAAGCACAACACCACTGAATAGAACATGAATATGTGTGACTCACTATGAAGAGAGTAGTTCTGCTTTTAAACATTTACGTGTATTTGCATTAATTGTGAATTTCCCTATACATTAAATCTTTCAACTTTTAAAGTTTTTAATCGTTCTTTTTGCATTCTATTCCAGATAAAAAGAAGGCTAAGACCAAGAAACGTTGCTTAGTAGATTGTTCCGATTGCTGTTCTCCACTAAATTCGGATAGTTCACGGTCTTCAAAAAAATCTGAATCAATGTCTGACAGTTCATTCGAAAGTGAATCTGCAACGATGCGTACCCAAGAATGTGGTTCGAGTGAGACATTGATGCAACAGCCCATACCTCTTTGTAATTCTATCAATACTGATGAGCATGCTAAACTGGTTAAGGATGCTAAACTGGTTAATGATCATCAATGGACAGGAGTTGAGCAATATTTTATGGAAGAGTCATTTAATTGCGGTAATTTTTCTCTAATATTCCTCAACTCTTTCTTTTAAAAAATATATCGATAATATTTCAATCGTAAATAGATATATTCATAGCATATATTCTTACTAATATGTTATAGATAAAGGTACTATTAGTTCATTAAAAAATAGCATTTTATGAATCATTTTTAGGATTATTTGACTCAAGCTAGTATAGAGGACTTCTTTAAAAAATAAAATATATGTAGAGAAATATATATTAGTAGTGGGAAGATAAAAAAATTATCATCAAAATACAATGATAACAGATTGGTCGTTAAAATCAATATTAAATGAATGAAATAGTTGACCATTCTCCAAAATGAAATTGAAATATTTAATTTCAAATTATTAAAATAACTTCCTTAAAATGTGAAACTTTAGCTCTAATAATCACTAAAAAGGACTGATACAGCGTAAAATGCATTATACAATCAATTTTTTAATTTCTTCTATATATTTCCTTCATTAATATTCTATTATTATTCTAATACTGCGTAGATATATTAGAAAGAATTACAGGTTAAATAAATTCTTTTAAAAATAATTGAAATAATGGACAAATGAAAAATATGTCATGAAAATTTTTTGTGTGTAATAAAATTACTATAAAATGATAATTTTTTCTTATAAAATTTCATTGCAAGCTTATCATGAATGTTCTCTTCTGTGTGTGTAGTAAAATTATCATAAATCTTTCATCTAAAAATTGCTGTCTTGAAAATAAATTTATAATAATTTAATTATCATATTTTAATATTTCTAAGATAAAAATAATTCTCTTGCAGACTCTAGTTCCAAAGAAGTGCAGTTATTTCGCCCTTATGATGAAGTTCCTATTGGAAACTATGTCTTGATTTACTGTGAGCTTGGGGTTAGTAATGTTTTGTTTTCTTTTTTTTTCCCCTGAGAATAAAAAATTTAACAATCACTTTAATGAATTACAACAAGAATTGCTCTGTTACTTGCAAAGTTTCATTTGTTAAGAAAAATCTCAATATTTTCTGGCAATTATTGTATTGTTTATTCTGTTTATTATTATAAAACTAATTTTTTTTTTCTAAAAATGGTATCTAGAGATAATATTTTAAAAGTTATTCCTGTGCCGTTTTCTCCAAAAAAAGTTCAAATCAAAGTATAGAGCAGTGCAGGAAATGTGTGTAAGTTAAAATACAACGTAATCAAGTATTTTTTAGACGGGTTTATAATTTTTTTTTAATTTTCTTGTTACAATAAGCAATTTATTATAGCGAAATGCTTATAATGAGATCAATTTACCACAATTTGTGAATTTTGCTTGAAGCTAAAAAAATATAAATGTGTTCCTAAATTACAAATGTCCCCACATGTGAAAAACCATTGTTTTTTATAAGTGTTCAAAAATAATATCGATGATTTTTTTTTATGAATGCCTATCTAGATTATTTTTGATCAATCTGTTAATTAATTAGAAAAGTTTGAAAAACTTTCAAAGTTCGTAGGGAATTCAACGATTTAAAAGAATCCGATATCAATAAACATCCCCAATAAAGAACAGCTAATATTGTTGCTAATATATTCATCACATTGTAATGTGTAGCTAATATTTAAAAATAATATATATTCAATGTATTACAAATACAACTTTGATTTGTTTCTTATCAGTTACTGAAATGAATCTTCAGAAATATAAATCAGTTTTTAAAATTTATTTCAATCATAATCAACACAAAGCATACAGTTTAAGAGTTAATGATTTCAACTTTCGCATTATTTCAAGCTATATATAACTATCTTGAATCAGATATAGATTCATAGATCCTTATTTATAATTTAATGAATTAATTATATTTTTAAATGACATATATTAGTTTCAAATTTTTATATTTTAGAATGAACATTACAGACTTGGTTTAGACAATGAGTATCTTGAAGGTTATTATGTTTCTATTAAATATATCATTATTTTGTGTGATTGATAATGAATGAATTACTCAAATAATACATTAATGAAAACAATTTCATTTTAACATTTTATATTGTGTGACAAATTTCATCATTTTTCAGTGTAACACATGAAAGTCTAATATGATATAATGTGCAGAGATTTCTCCATTTTATTATTTAATTATCAATTATTATTTTTTAAATTAGTTTAAAAAATATATTCTTATAAGTTTATTTTGATGAATAAACAGTAAAAAAAAATTCTACATAAAGTTTTCAGAATTTTCATAAAACAAACATGATAGTTAAATTTTATTATAATTTTTCTATCATATTTAATTTACAAAAATCTATTGTGTCATATTAGAATATAAAAGTTTAACAATCTGATCAAGATTAAAAATTATTTTATATTTAAATTACATTCTAAATGAATTATAATTCTTTAAATTTAAAATTTATTACATTCATGTAATTGGTGAAAATTAAGAGTTTTGTAAATGATTGTAAAAAAAAAAAACAATTCAGTCATGTGTGCAATTACTTATAATATTATTTGTTGTTATATATGGTATAAATTTTAAATAGCTTTCAGTAAAATCACTATTTCAAATTGTTTTGTGTAATAAAGCAATTATCTAAATTTCTTCTCTACATAAAAATATTGTAATAATAAAACTAGAAATAATATTTGTTTCTTTTACTATGAGTATGAATTCAAAACAATTTTCAAGCAGTATTTGAAGAGTATTTATTGTACAGAGAATATTTCTTGATCCATAAACATAAGGGAGACATGTTGCTAGCTGTCTTGCAATGATTGTGCACATATGCAATTCTGTTGTTGTTTCTAATGACACTTTGTAACGCCAAGTCCGCCCGTCAGAAACTAGACAAATGAAGTCAGAGAGAGAGCATCTTCCGTTTTTGAATAGAGCACCCTCATACGAAGTACGACTTATGACTCATAGATGGCAGCACCATCTGAATCTCTTAATTTAGAGATTGAAACCAGTGAAGACCCAAAGCCTGGTTCCAACCACCCCCAGAGGTATTAATTTATAATGGGAACATGGAAGACATTGCGACCCGACATATTTTATGTTCCCCTGTCGCCATTAGTGAACATCGGCTAATCCGGGATTCGAACTCACCACCTTTTGGTAACGAGAATGACGCCCTAACCAACCTGGTCACCGTGGCCTTATGTAATTCTGCCGAAGCTTATAGCGATTGAAATGAGGATGCTAAGGAAAACGATTACGTTGGGTATGTTTCCCATGATTCGTTTCTTTGGGTAAAAATGCACCTATTTTACTGTAAAATCACATGAACCATTCTATCATATAGTTTAGGCTGACGTCTTCTTTTGTGTCAATTCCAAGACTCGTTGTTTGCTTGAACTCCCGAATTGTTCAAGCGGTAATATTGAAGCCAATCTCCACGCAGTCTAGATATTCAGCGAGTAATCTTTGTTTTGAATCGGAAATAAATATGGCCTTCTTCAGACAATGATGAAATGACAGTTCCAATAACTGGCGGTATGGGGAGGAACAATTTCTTATAAACTGAATTAAACAAGTTAGTCTTCATTCAGATTAAGTGCCTGAACATATTTGGTGTTTATGTGGTAAAATGATCGAAAACAATACTGCATAATTTCTTTTGCTGTTACCTTGTAGACTTTTTTAGGATCCATCATCAAATGTACATTTTTTTAACATCTGAGTAATATTATAACTCAGGGTATTTAAAACTCTTAGGTTGTTTATTAAAATAACAAAACAATTTATAATATATATCTAATAACTAAATAAGACTAAATAAGTAAATTATACTGAACATTCATGTAAATAAAGAAAATAGTTCTTTGTTTTACTATTTCATTTTATCATATTATTTAATTACTGTACTGGGGTAAAACAACTGAACTTTTAATTTTTAACTATTATGATTAATGCGTCGCAGTTACTTAATTCAAACTCTATCATATATATAGAACTTTGAAATAAAGTACGAATTAATTTAAACAGTACAGTATGAATTATTCACATCAATATCGTAATCACACATGCGCTTTCTTGCTAAAGCAATTTCGAAAATAGTAAAGTAAATCGAGTACACAGAAACTTTAATGGTGTGAATTGAATGTGAAAAATATTGCATTTTACTTATATGAATTTTATTTCATTTGTTACTAAAACACTATGTAACAAGAAAATTATGACTTTTTTTTTTATGTTTCAGTATATTTTTCCCTTATATATTAATTTTTCATGTTTATAAATGACTGAACATTTTCATTTCAGATTATCCTGGTGTCTTAGCAGATGCGTATCTTCTACAAAGATTGCGCTCTTGCCATGTTGAGGCATTAAAATTCAGGAGCGATCAGTTATGCCTCATTTTAACATTAGATTCAGAACCCGATTGCTACGAGTTAAGCTGCCATTCTGATAGTTTAATTTTAAGGAGTTTTTGGTTTTTTATTGTGACCGGAGTGAAAGATTATGAGGCTAGTAAACTGAGATTCAATTCTAAACATACCAAAAAAATTAAAATATAAAAAGACAAAAAAAATGTTATGATCCTCACTCGTTGGTGTGATCACCTTGTCGTGGTGAGTGAGCTTGAATGCATCAGTGATTCAGTGAGCTATGCTGGTGGTAGCTTAGCTACTGATAGGGTCTCCCATACCAGACAGGTCACTGATGAGGTGCTCGACCAAGAATACACCCTGGTCCTCCAGGTTGGGGGTAAAATTGATCAAATCTCAATAAATCTTTGCATCAATTAAAACTACAACCATTGCTGGACATAGAAATTCTACACCATACATCAAATGGTAAAAGCATGCTCCTACTTTGCATACATTACATAAAAGGGAGGTACAAACAAGGTTACAAGTAATCATAAATTAGACAATTCCAAAATTGCTGCTAGAGTAGTTATGTCCAACATCAATAATTTAATTTTTTTGGAACACAAATCAAGTGTCAGATTTCACGCTTGAATACGAAGTCAACGTGACTCACTAAGTCGGAATTTTTAGTCAAATTTGGAGAACGTGGTTTGTCGGGAAAAGATTGAATATCCTTCATAATATGGAGCGTGCAATCTTCACTTTTTCGCTGAAATCGTTGTAGAGCTGAGATTTAATTGATAAAACATAGCTATGTTTGTAACACATTAAAAATGTAACGAAGTCTTCCAAATTTTTTCCAAGCCGAATATGCAAAAGTAGGAGCAATAGTCTATTTCGAAAAGCAATTCTTTTATGAGGTCTTGATGAGTTCAGATAATATTTAATGTGACTCAAAATTCTGAAGGATTGTTTCCTTGTTATACTTGTACTTTAGATGTTGTCTCATGTTCTTTTATGCATCTGTAACAGGAGATATATACAAATAGGAACTGTAATCAACGCTGTATTATTTCTTATGTCCAGCAATTGCACGCCATTTCTATACCCATTGTATTAACAAGCTCTTCTATAATTTTATAAAATTTACAACAGAAATTTCCATAATTTTAAAACTTTCAAATAGAAGGTTATGATGTAATTTTATATAATAATAAATTAATTTTCTCATAACATTGCTATAGAAAGCAGAAAAATAAATCAAAAATATAAAACGTTAATTTGATATTTATTGTTCTATTAAACTTTAATTTGTTTTATTGATTGTATAAATTTGAAAATATTAGTATGTCTTTAAAATTTAAATAAATAATGTGAGATATTTAAAGTTTTTGTGTAATTGTATTCATTTAATCAATATATTATTTGTATAATAAAAAACAAACTTCTGGTGTGAAAAAAGATTCTATAATTTTATTTTATATAAATATTTTGTATGAAAATTACTTTAGATTTTTTTTGTAAAATCTTAATAATCCATTGTAATTTTATCCTAATGCTTATTTAATTGATGACTATTGCTATTTTTCTAAATGTCATTTATTTTATGAAATTGTTGTTTATTCACCTGTACGTGCATTATTTATATGAGAAATTTAGATAGTTATAGATTTATTTTATAACAAAAAAGATCTATGCATTTTATTAATTATGTTATAAGAAATTAAGTTTATTGAAAGTTTAATAAATAATGTTGAAAAAAAAACTTGTTTATTCTTTTTGTTTGTAAGAAAATTATGAATACGAAATTCGTTATGAGGCAAAATAGATTTGCATCTAGAAGGGAAAAAATGTACTTCATTACTACTCAAAGGTTAGTAACTTGCCCATGTAACAAAAAAAGCATTGGAATTTCACTAGAATATCGGAAATATGAATTAAACGTTGATTTTAATTGGTGACGGTTTCCAAAAATTATGTATATAAAAGACTTTTTAAGACAAAATTTGAATTGTGATTTAAAACAAAATATTCATATTTTATAGGTATAATTTAATAATTAAAAAAAAATTTTAGAAGAAATTCACTTGATCAAAACCAGCCAAAACAATTATATCATCTAATGAAAAAAATTTTTTTCTAAAATAGATATGAATGAATACTATAAATATTATAAATTTATTTATTTCAAAACTTCTAATATTTTATTATAATATTATAAATAAACTTCTAAAATATTATATACATAATTCTCTATTCTTGAACAATACATTGAATAGTTGTTTTTTGTATACAACTAAAAAAATAATTGGATTTTCTTACTGTAAAATATGGAAGGACATGTTTTATCACATGCTATGAACAAAATTTCGGGAAAATTATATTTTCTTGTAATTCTTCTATATTATTTATACTAAGCAAAAAAAAAAAAGAACAAGAAGAAGAAAGCAAAGATAATTAGAAAGGTTATAAGATGACGGATTTAACTTACACTTTAATGTTCAACATTAAGAGAATCCTAAACTAATCAACCAATCTATGATTTGATTTATTAACTTAGCGCGCTCCTGGAATGAATTTTTATTTGAATATAAGATTAACATAATACAAAAAAATCTCACGTTTTGAAATATTCATAAAATGCTAATGCATTGCTGTGTTAAATACCTTATCAGTATCAAAATACGTGAAACAATGATTGCAAAATTTTAAATGCTTCTTACGATGTTCAAGATTCATACTATAATTCCACATTTCAATAAAGCATGTTATAAGTTTTTATAGAAATTGGAGGCCCACTCGTTAAGCAAGTTGTGAAATTTAAAATTGATCTTCTCAGAGTTTATAATATTAGTTTGGGAAAAAAGAAATCCATTATTTTTACGTGAACTTTTTGTAATTTCTTTCAGATTCGCTTTGTAAAAAGGTTTAAAACAGTTTTCATGTAGATTTTTAGGTCTTGTGCGAAGTTACGACGGCTGACATGCTGTCAAGTTTGATAATTTTTGATATTTTATAGACATTCTCGACGATGTTGTATCCATGCGAGGTGCATCTTTAGCATCCAAATACCCAAACGCAATCGACGAAACAAAAATTGTACGTAACTGGTTGTTACAGTCGGATAGGACGATAAACACCTTTCACAATTTTAGCCACCCGGCTATCTTTTTCGCCGTTACAAGAAAAAAACGAAAATGTATCGAATTTTCTGTTTGTTGTCTTCCATTTTTGAAACCTTGTACTCGTTACTGAATTAATCAAACAAAAAAGCGCAAGAGGTTATTTTAGTGTCAAGTATCACCTTTCCAACGAGCATAAATCTGAAATTGTTTGATTGATACCTCAGGAAATAGCGATCACAAACAGACGTCTACCGAAAAAATAATGGATAACTTTTTCCCCAATCTAATATGTTTGATCTAGCTGGCCAATCTATTGAGCAAATATCTCATCTTTTGATAAAATTGTCGACCAAACGTGCTGTATGTAATCAGAGTTTGGACTCATTAAATTGTCATTAAAATAAATCCAATGCGGACTGCACGCCTGAAAAGGCAAGCATAGTTGTTCAAGATATCATCTTACAACTTACACTAACAGCTTTTTTCAAAGAAATGTGTGATAATCCAACATGATGACTGAAGAAGATTATTAAACCTCCTCCGACGCAATGCTCAGTTTCTTGAATATTGAAGAGCAATTAGGAAGTATCCGGTATCACTCCCCGTGAAAGTATTCCAAGAATTATAAATTAGATTAGAGTAAACGTTAACCCAGTAGTCAAATTTTCGAACACGAGGCTACGTAGCATGTTTTTGTTTCACAAGAAAATATTTCTGAGAACCAGAAGTTATACGAAACTGGAAATTGATGGAGAGAATGTATACACATGACATTGATCAGTATCCAAATATCCATGATCTCTAAACTGACTCTCCTGTTCTTTGAATTGAATGAGATGAAAGTAGAACTTCTTGGAAATAATTCTTTGACTCTCTCACTTCTGGAGACAGTAAGCGGTATCTGTGTGTGTATGTAATTCGGGGTAGTGACATAAGTAGTCAAATCTGCGTCGTTTTACTCAATTTTAATCCTTTGATTTCCAAGAGTTAAAATATTCTGTAATGTTCAGTTGTACTTGCATCGGCAGCGTTTAAGACATAGCTTGAAAGAAGCAAATGCCACTATTTGCAAGGCCTCTACAGTTGATTAAATATGGATTGATATGCATACACATTTATATATATATTTGTATATTACACTGCTGGCAGTAGCTGGGGATATAATATAGGTCGATTGGTATGCACAGACACTGGATGCTGCGTTACAGACTGAAAGTGCTGGGTTATGGTTCGTGATGTGGCTGAGCGATCCGTCACTGTCATGCACACAATTTGCCTGTCATCATGGAGCTGTTATCACCATTTGCCTGTCATCACAAGCTGTGGACGGAAGTGGATGCGATCGAACATGTCGGTCCGTCGTACACTCCTGCATCCAACGATCACATATTCGCAATACAATTGTTAGGTTTCGTCCAACACGACTACCGATTTCCCCGAAATCCACAATCTCGGTAGGCCACTATCCTTCCTCTGTCGAACTCGGATACTTGATCGATGTTTTATACAAGGTATAATTAAACGTTAAAAAAATAAATAAATCAAAAATCTCACAATTGCTCAAACTTTAAATCGTCAAAATCTCCAAACCTTAAATAGCTGTTTGAAGATGACCCATAGGTGCGCGTGATGTGCGTCTGCGCTGATATTTTAATTGCATACCTCACCTCTTCTAATGCAAGTTGTAAATTTCATGTTAATGTTGTTAATTTCAAGCTTCTTTGGGGATGTTGCATTTACGTTGACCAGCAGTACATGTAAATAAAAAATACATATACACAAAAAAATACGTATTTAGAATTTAACAGCTTTCGAGTTATTATAAAGGAATTATTCGCGCGTTCTATGCATTATTAAAATGTTGAAAGCCAATATTATGGTGTAGTGTTTTGTCTCTCTATCATCAAGATTATTGGTTTAAATTTCAGTAAAAAAAGACAAGTTTTATTATCATGTAAAACGTTTAATTAATAAATTCATTCCTTACCTGTAAACTATCTAAGATATTTTCCGGAATGTATGAAGACATAATAAAGCAAAATTTCCTATAAAAGTTCAATTTCGTAAAAATTAAAAATTTCATTATAAGGCTTATATGCGCTACATAGAAAACATGCTACCTAAAACTTTTTTTTCCAGCTGACGAATATTTACAATCATGTAACAAGAGTAGTATGTTGGACTAAAATTTTAAAAATGTATTTTCGCCTGTAAAATAGGGCGTTTAGAAATGATTTATAATATACTCTATAATTGTTTACCATATCAATTAATTTTACTGTAAAAATCTTCATCTGCTAATTAAGACGGTCGCCAAGTCTTTTTTTAAAACGAAATTATTGCATTTAAAACGGAGGGAGTGCATCGTTTATATAATCAAATGTAATTTTAATAATAAAAATCCTTAATAATATTAACAGTAGAGTAACATTTAACAGAAAAGAATAAGGAATTTAAGTAGAAACTATAATAATTTTAAAAGGAAAAAAAATTAATTCACAATATTTAAAACTGCTGCTTTTAATATATATCTAAATTATAATTGACTATAATTTATAAAAACGTTTCCGCGTTTTTATAGAATTTTCTGATATTTTATTCTCTCTTATTTATCATGAAATTTTCTTAAGACTGATTAATTTTCCTTAGTGATTCTAAACACTGAAAATTAAAAATAGCAATGCTAACTTCCCATTTTTATGATTATGAATTTAATATGTGCTACAAGTAATAGTTTTTCTGCTTGAAGACTAATAAACTTAATAAGAAACCCAAAACTGAAATAAAATAAATGACTCTGATTTCTCAGAACGTTTAATTCCTGAACCCAAATGTTTTTAAATATTACATTTTTAAATAAAATAAAAAAAATTCCATTTTGTTTCATTATTTTTTTTAGAAAAATTTAATTAATCTGTATGTAGTGGTTGACAAATGTTAACTTTGAAGGTTGAGTAAAAATCATGTACACTCTAACGACTTATTTTTAAGTTTTAAAATAAATGCAATTTTATCAAAATTGTAAAAAAAAAAGGAAATTTTGAAAACAATGCAACCGTATTATTTTAGATAAAGTGTTTTATATGTATTTAATAATATTTTATAGGTCAATAATAGTTTAAAACAATTTTGATATTATAAGTTTGAATAATTTTTTAGGTATGGTACACTGAAAAAATGTATCAAGTTTAAAGTGAATTTTTAAATACTTCAATGACCCAATGAGATAAATGAGTAATAACATCCCCCCCATAAAGTTGTATTTTATCGGATATATTTTTTGAGTTATATGTAAAATAGCTTAAACCAAATAAATCTCTTATTGCAAATTTATCGTCTTCCACACTTTATGTCTAAAATATAAATAATTTTAATGAAAAAAAAATATATTTTAGTGTATTAAAGCACATCAAGAAATAAAAAGTATCTCTAAAATTAATACAAAAGATGATATAAAAGCAATAACTTTAAAAAATAAACAAGCTTAACATTAAGTAGAAATGACTGTTTATATCTTCGTCATTTCATGACTTAGCACTTTTATGCGTTGCATATTATTTGTGAGTTGAAATAAAGCATCGTGAAAAAGGGGAAAATAGCGTCATACTTTAAAACATGTGCTTTCATACAGAGGGCGCTCGCGTAAAGCAATTACACAAGGAAATTCCTCGACTTCTCTCATATTCATCCATATACCATTGAAAAAAGTCTCGATTTTACTTCATCCCCTTTATGTGTCTTGACAGTCGCGATTATCTATTCACTAAAAAGAGGAAAACTGCAACTTCTAATTTACTTTATAGCTTTTTAGTTTTTAATTTATCATGAGTATCCGTGCGTATGAAACAAATAACATGACATTCGCGAGCGAAATTTTGCATCACTTTTTAGAAAGAATAAAACTCAAAACAAATGCAACAAACAGTTCGCTGTTTCCCTATCTTTTTTTTAAATTATTATTGGCAAGATTTGAATTTAATAAATTCTCTCACTGACTTATCCGTCAAATTTAATAAGTTCTCAAAGAATTTAATAATATCTTAATTATAACTATAAAATAATAATTTTTTTATCTATTACAATTAAAATGAAAGTAGAAAACATTAACAAAATATTTACCATGAAGTTTCTAACTCTACATATTTTAATTACTCTTCATTTACTTATTTTTGTTAAATTGGAACAAATATTGAGCAAAACAAAAATTTCTTTTTCACATAAGAACTTTGTTTTTCTTATGATTTTTTTTTCCTTACGTGTTTATGAAATATATGTTTGCTATTGCTCAATTAATTTATTAATTAGAGAATACACGTTAAAAGTAAATGAAATTTTAATCATTTCATAAAATCTTAAAACAGGAAATAGATAAATATAAAATTTTCACCAAATTTTATAACGTATGAAGTTTTAATAATTTTTGTGTATTTCCTTAAACGTAGCTAAATGATCTTCTGTTTAATCATAATGCACATTTTTTATTTGTTGAATGGAATTAAATTTATTTTCTGTAAATAACCACAAGGATTTATTATCGTGTTTGAAGTTTATTCATTCATTCATTCATTTTCAGTTCTCTATTTTATAGAGATTACAAATATTCATGCATATATACATAATTTTTTTAATTAATTTTTAAATAAAAATAATAGTAGTATTTTTAAAACTAAATTAATAAGCACAATTTTTATTCATTTTTAAATTAAAATAACTTAAATTTAATTGTTCTAACGTAAAGGATTTTGGAAATAATTTATAATAACTAATAAGATTTTTAATAAACTAATAAGAATTTTAGATATTTTAAAAAAGCTAGTTATTTATATAAAATGAAGAACTATAAATCCTTTTGGTAAGAAAATGTATATATTTTCTTCTTTTCTCATATAACATTATGATAAGATTAGTCTGCGGGATTAATTTCATTAATAAACTATTTGCTTATGTCACTATAAATATCTAATACTTAATGAATTTTTATCCTTCTTTGATAAAAAAAAAAGCATTTAAAATTTATTGAAGAAAAACTTTTGTCCAAGAAAAATTAAAGCAAAAGAACTGTGAGCTTTATTTTTACGGATATTTTTGTTTCCAAGATTGACAAATTGCATTTTAAAATATAAAAAGGATTTACTATAATTTTAAAGATTGATGACAGGAAATTCAATTGGATTATAAACTACTGGCCATTAAAATTGCTACACCAAGAAGACGACATGCTACAGACGTGAATTTATACGAAAGGAAGAAGGTGCTGTGATATGCAAATGATTAGCTTTTCAGCTCATTCAGACAAAGCAGGCGCCAGTAGCGACACCTACATTGTGCTTAAATGAGGAAATTGTTCAGCCTGTTCCTCATACACAAATTGCATTTGAACGTTGTTACCTGGTGAAAAGTTGTTGTGATGCCTCGTGTATGAAGGAGAAATGCGTACCAGCACGTTTCTGACTTTGATAAAGGTCGAATTGTAGCTTACCGGGATTGCGGTTTATCTTATCGCAATATTGCTGCTCGCGTCGGTCGAGATCCAATGACTGTTAGCAGAATATGGAATCGATGGGTTCAGGACGGTAATAAGGAACGCCATGCGGGATCTCAACGGCTACCTATCACTTGCAGCCGAGAAGACAGGCATATTATTCGCATGGCCGTAATGGATCGTGCAACCACGTCACGAGCCGTGAGTCAAGAAACGGGGTCGTTTGGAAGACAACAAGTGTCTGCACGAACAGTTTGACGACGTTTGCAGCAGCATGGACTCTCAGCTCGAAGACCATGGCTGCGGCTTCCCTTGACGCTGCGTCATAGACAAGAGCGCCTTCAATGGTGTGATCAACGACGAACCTGGGCGCACGAATGGTGAGACGTCATCTTTTCAGATGAATCCAGGTTCTGTGTACAGCATCATGATGGTCGCATCCTTGTTTGGCGGCATCGTGGTGAACGTACACTGGCAGAGTGCATTCGTCATCATCTTACTGGCCCATCACCTGGCGTGATGGTATGGGGTGCCATTGGATACACGTCTCGGTCACCTCTTGGTCACATTGACGGTGCTTTGAACAGTGCACGTTACATTTCTGGTGTGTTACCACCCGTGGCTCTATCCTTTATTCGAGCCCTGCGAAACCCTACGTTTCAGCAGGATAATGCCCGACCGCATGTTCCCGGTATTGTACGGACCTTCCTTGATAAGGAACACGTTCGGCTGTTGCCCTGGCCAGCATGTTCTCCAGATCTTTCACCAATGGAAAACGTCTGGTCAATGGTTGCCGAGCGACTGGCACGTCACCAAACGCCAGTCACTTCGGTTGATGAACTGTGGCATCGTGTTGAAGCTGCATGGGCATATATACCTGTACATGCAATCCAATTTCTGTTTGACTCAATGCCCAGGCGTATAACTGCTGCTATTATTGCCAGAGGTGGTTGTTCTGGTTTCTCAGGATCTATCCAGCCAAATTTTTTGAAAATTTAATCACTTGTTGTTTCTAGTATAATATGTTTGTCCAATAAATATCATTTTGTTATCTGCATTTCTTCCTGGTGTAGCAATTTTAATGGCCAGTAGTGTGTGTAATTTATGTCACTAATATCGGTATTTTTGTAAAAGGATTTTAAAATCGAATCTCTGGTATGTGAATAAATGTTTGCAAGTAAAAAGTAAAGAAAATCCTCACAAATCATATCATATCAATAATTCCGATATAAATCATATCATATCATAATCACGAATCGTAATCCGTAAAACGTTATGTTTGATCATGTATTTTTGATAACTCGACAAAAGTTGGAACTCAATGTAGAAGTTTCATACATTCACATTTTAAGAATTCGCATTCTTTGATTCCCCCCCCCCCTTTATATTTATCTTATTATAAACCAATATGAAGATATGTTTGTTTGAAAGCTGTAATTTGCATAATTCATGTAAACATATTTACGTAGACATTTTTGTTTATTTAAACCAATTCATGACAACTTTCAACGTCATTCATTTTAAAGGAATTAGTGGACTCTACTTTGTGTTATAAAAAATATACTAGAAAAAATATTTTTTTTTCATTGAACTTTACATCTTTTATAAGATACATTCTACAGTGCATTTTTTTCTTCTTTATTTTAATTTTACATTAATCGTTCTATATAATGTTCCAAAAAATACAATGACTGTCATCGTATTGCGAGTAAAATGGGAGTTAAATACACTATCGGTCATTAAAATCATTACAATTAGAAGAAATATAAATAGCAAATATTTATTGGGAGAATATATTATACTGAAAGTAATATTAAAATTTCAAGAAATATGGAAGTATAGATCTTGAGAAACCAAAATACAGAACACTACTTCTGGTATTGTAATAATATATATAATAGGCAACAGCCTTGAGAAAGATAAGATATTATGTGCAGGTATGATCCCGTAGTTCATTGACTTGGGTGACTGGTATAATGTCTACAGCAACCATTAACAAGACATTTTCTATTGGTGAGAGATCTGGAGAACATACTGGTTAAGGCAGCAAAATAAAATTTACTGTATCAAATAAAGTAAGCGCAATATCATGCATTATTCCCAAAAGAAATAACGTTTTACGGAATTCGTGAAACTTCATTTTTCAGAGAGTGATCGGAAGAGTAGCGTTACTCTAAATTTATTTTTTAATCAAGACCAATTAATTTAAGATTTTATAGAAATATAAACGGCCATTTTTAAACAGCCATCAGGTGTGACCAAATAGGGGTCCAGTGGCACCCTGTACCATCATTCCAGATGATGAGCCAATGTGAAAATATCGAATACCCATTGACAATATGCCTTATCCACGATGACCCAAAGTATGGATGTATATCAAGGAGTAAAAAGAACGGTATTTGTCTGAAAACATGAAGTCAGAAAATTCCTTCAGGTCTTTTAGTGCAAGTAATTCCTTTAGATTCAACATGGCGTTCCCTATGACTGTTCTGAACCCATTAATTCTATATTTAGCCAACAATTATGAGATCTCTCACCTACATGAACATTTCTATTGCTATACCATAAACCGCAATAGCAATAAGCTGCAATTCAACCAATATCAAAGTCAGAAACGTCCGTATAATAATTTCTCCTTCTTACACAAGACATAGTAACAAGTTTCCAGGAAGCGACGATCAAAGGAAATTTCAGTATGAAAAACTTTATGCATAAATATTTAATTTTAACACATTCTAAGTGTAATTACGCCAGATATTTTACATGAAAGCTTTGAAAAATCAATCATTAGCATATTACACTATCTCTTTTATACTGTTTAAATTTTACATGGATAACAGGTCGCTTATTTATTGTATCAGTTTTAATAATAAACTACATATCAAGAATTTACACTACTCGACATTAAAATTGCTACACCGGGAAGAAATGCAGATAACAAAATGATATTTATTGGACAAATATATTATACTGGAAATAACAAGTGATTAAATTTTCAAAATATTTGGCTAGATAGATCCTGAGAAATCAGTACCCAGAACAACCACCTATGGCAGTAATAACGGCAGTTATACGCCTGGGCATTGAGTCAAACAGAGATTGGATTGCATGTAGAGCTACAGATGCCCATGTAGCTTCAACACGATGCCACAGTTCATCAACCGTAGTGACTGGCATTTGGTGACGAGCCAGTCGCTCGGCAACCATGACCAGACGTTTTCTATTGGTGAAAGGTCTGGAGAACGTAGAGCCACGGGTCGTAATACACCAGAAATGTAACGCGCACTGTTCAAACCACCGTTAATGCGAACAAGGGGTGACCGAGACGTATATCTAATCGCCCCCCATACCATCTCGCCAGTAGATGGGCCAGTATGACGATGACGAATATACGCTGCAGCCAAACACGGAAGTGACCATCATGATGCTGTACACACAACCTGGATTCATCTGAAAAGATGACGTCTCGCCATTCGTGCACCCAGGTTCGTCGTTGATCACACCATTGAAGGCGGTCTTGTCTATGACGCAGCCTCAAGGGAAGCCGCAGCCATGGTCTCCGAGATGAGAGTCCATGCTACTGCTAACGTCGTCGAACTGTTCGGGCAGCCACTTGTTGTCTTTCAAACGACCCTGTTTCTTGACTCACGGCTCGTGACATGGTTGAACGATCCATTACGGCCATGCGGATAATATGCTTGTATTCTCGGCTGCTAGTGATAGGTGGCCGCTGAGATCCCGCATTGCGTTCCGTAT
The DNA here is from genome assembly GCA_026290005.1 of Latrodectus geometricus. Classification (NCBI taxonomy): domain Eukaryota; kingdom Metazoa; phylum Arthropoda; class Arachnida; order Araneae; family Theridiidae; genus Latrodectus; species Latrodectus geometricus. The sequence continues at coordinate 30,050 of JAPDSC010141953.1, forward strand.
TACCGTCCTGAACCCATCGATTCCATATTCTGCTAACAGTCATTGGATCTCGACCGCCCGAGCAGCAATACTGCGATAAGATAAACCGCAATCCCGGTACGCTACAATTCCACCTTTATCATAGTCAGAAACGTGCTGGTACGCATTTCTCCTTCTTACACGAGGCATCACAACAACTTTTCACCAGGCAACAACTTTCAAATGCAATTTGTGTATGAGGAACCGGCTGAATAATTTCCTCATTTAAACACAATGTAGGTGTCGCTACTGGCACCTGCTTTGTCTGAATGTGCTGAAAAGCTAATCATTTGCATATCACAGCACCATCTTCCTTTCGTATAAATTTCACGTCTGTAGCATGTCGCCTTCTTGGTGTAGCAATTTTAATGTTCAGCAGTGTACATAAATCAATTCAATGCTAATGTCAAAATGATTTGAATGCTGCTTTGAATATTTCAGTATCTATAATCTAGAAATAAAAGTATTAGAATTGCTGGAGCAAAATCTTAATATAAATTTAAATTGTAGCACTTAATTTGTTGCACTTACATTGTAGATTTATTTTATTCGTAATTAAAATTCTGTAAGCAAAATTAAAATATTTATTTTCCTTTATATACCACGAAAATCAGAAAATATCATTTTATCAATATATTACGATTACCGTAACAACCTGATTTAGATTGTTCCAAATAAGCATGTTTATAGTGTAATGCGAATAAATCTTTTTTTTTTTTCTAATCTTGAGGCACACTGGGGGATTGGACACTTCGCCCACATCAAGGCCAAAAACTGTTACTCATTTAGTTAACCGGTGGTCACCTGGGAACCAAGTCACGGAGGTGCGAGTAGCATTACTCACGTCACAACATCTGAAAAAGTTTATAGGGTGGGCCACATTCATCCATCATCTTAGAAGAAGAAAGGAAAAAGAAACACACACACAGAGAAAGGAAATCTTCATGCTCAAACCGGGATTCGAACTCAGGAGTCAGGAAGGTTAACCACTCAGCCATCGGTTGGTATGCGAATATATCTTAACAGAGCAATTTTATTAAATAAAAAAAAATCCGATACAACTGAAGATCTACCGTGTTCATTAAGGGCGGATAAGATACTTATATATATATATATATATATATATATATATAT
>JAPDSC010141966.1:0-10139 GCA_026290005.1 Latrodectus geometricus
TCATCCCGGAAATTTTTTCCTCTAATAATGTTAAGATATGTATATTTGATTGGTAATGGCTGCACTATTAATTTAAACTTCTTTGATAAATGAAATAAAGTTAAGGAATTAAATTGTAATATTACAGTTTAGCATGGAGCATTTGCATTTTAATATAATTATATAAAATTTGAAAAACAAACACTCATTTGTAAAACAAATTTATATCAAATATAACTCCTTTCTTGGTAATAGATGAATAAAAACTGATCAATATAAAGAACATAATATCAATACAGCATAATAAGCAAAGAGGTCACTCTTTACATATTCTACTACAACAATGCTCCATTTGCATAAATTAAGTGCCACACCTTTATGAACATAGTTCAGAATCTGGTACTAAACTTTCTTTACTTGTACCGAAGGAATTAAAAAAGTCGTTTCATAAATTACTGCGTAAAGAAATTACTTAAATTTCTTCTACATAGTTTGAGCATTTTTGTACAATAGGTTCAAAACCATCATAAATATTTTATGAACTTTGTTTCTGATGTTATTTGAAATTCCATGGAATATAAAAAATTTTCCCAAACTATAGAATTTATAGGCTTTCCATTATTTGATAATTTTCCTGTGAGTTGAATTACAAAAGGATTTTATTTATTAAATTTAAAAGTATTGTCAGTATACATAATTTCTATCATGTTATACTTTTACATATTTCAAGTGATGAACTTTTTCATTTATCTAATTAAAAAAATTCTTTCTATTAAGAAACCTTTGTTTACAGTTTTAATAATCATTTATATATATATATATTTTTTTTTGCAATAAATAAAATTAAATATCGTTATTTCTAAATTTTAGGATGAAATTCTGTAATTTATATTTATTAGAAATCTGAGTACATAGTTTGTTTTCTATTAAAAAATTATTTCCTGTTTGGGTGATGATGATTGTTTCCTAATTGTATTTCCTGGTTGATGCAGAGGCGAGCCCTTACCCAAGATGCATCGAACCGAAGTCCATTCTGACGGTGCACTGGCCATTCGAAAACTGCAGGTGACTGATAGCGGCAATTACTCTTGTAGAGTTCAGAATCGGCATGGGGCTGATGAAATAGTTTATGCTCTGGCAGTCACAGGTATTTTATGTTATGTTTTATTTTTGAGAGCTCTAATATAATCCCAAATAAAATTGTTTGTAAATCAGTCCATGTTATAGACGACATTAGTTGTGACGTCATATTGTTTCCAAACATTTGCTGTTAAGCGTCATTTATCATTGAAACTGCCATAGACTTAGGTGATAGATTTTTAAATTGTTATTTTTGAAATTGATATTCATTATTTAAGGATAACGTGTTTGTTAAAACTTTTAACCTTTTGTTTGCTTAACCTTTGATTCTCGCCAAATTGTAGTCACAGTTAATCACCAAGCTGGGCTTATTTCCAATCGTATTCTGGTTGCAACAGAACAGTTTATTGTTCTGTGCCAACAAAAATCACCAATAAAATCGATAGCCAAACAAAAATCTCCAAGTTTGTCAAGAAGGCACTCTTAAATACAATATTAAACAAATGTTTACATTGTATTTGTTTGGAAACAGTTGTCGATATGACGTCAGACTAATGCTGCAATTTGGTTCATCAAATTCAACATGGAAAGCTGCCATTATATAAATCAAATTTTTTTCCGTATTTTAGATTTATTATGTCGCAAAAGATAATCTTTTATTTACTACATTTATGCATCGGTATTTCAAATCGCATATGAAACAATTTTTTTCAATATTTTTCATAAACTCTTGTAAAAAGTGTTTTGAATTTCCAAAATAATAAATCGTTATTATTTAATTGTTTTGCAATGTTGTATTTTTCATATCATTAAGAGCCTTGTGTATTTCAGTTTGTTATGAAAAATTCACTTATTACATTAGCTTATATTTTTAAACATGATTTCATTGGTTTATCCCAATATTTTTAATTCAATGTTTCTATTTTAGTGCAACTTTTTAAAATTAAATAGCGGTGTCTAGTTTTACCCACAGAATGCAATAACAGAGTTTCTTTTTTTCATGCTCCATTACGGACTTTCTATTTATAGAACCTGGTATGTAATTATTTTTATCTTCCTTTGAAAACTAAATTCATTTGAAATTTGTTATGTAAAGTACCTTGTTTATTGTCAAACCTGTTTACGAATTTTATAATTTGCTGTAAAAATGTACTATTCTTTAGGTATTAATTGTCAAAATAATTATCCCCTTAATGATATTTAGTTATGATGTTATAAGTTTATGACGAAATGCTTATGAACAAAAGTATGATATTGATAGTTTAGAGCAGGGATGGGCAAACTACGGCCCGCGGATAGAACTTTAATTTGCCGGTCAGAGGCAAATTAAAAGAAATATTCATATATTATATATCCATCTCCTTTTCTACTTTGTTTAAATATTATAATTTTTCTTTCTTTTTTTTCAAAGAGCTGGTAATCTGTTTACATTTCTCTATTTTTGTTCTACAAAACATAAATCGAAGGAAATAGCAAACACAGGCAGTCTTCAATCGGTAAAGTGTTAAAAGCGGAAGTTATTTGTTAGTCATAGCTGTAGATTGGCGCCAATAAGCGTTATCTTTTTCTTGTGGAGCAGACATATGGGAATTCAATATAGTTGAATTAGACATCACATGTGGCAGATCGCGCATTTTAAGCTCCATCTAGCGGCTTTTTCTTTTGGCGCGAGTTCTAATATTATTGACTGCGTGTTGAAAGATTGTGGACATATAGCGTCATTGTAAATAGTGTGGTGAAATTATTAAAAGTATAGTGCAGCTAGTGCTTGTTTCAGTTATTCGTAAAATATTTCAACCCCAAAATGGCTACTAAAAAACGTAAAGTTGATTCAGAGTGCCGCGCTTTTAATGATGAATGGACATGGAAATATTTTTTTTCAGTTGTAAAAGATAAACCAGTGTTTCTTATCGGCAGTGAAGCTGTAGCAGTCTTCAAAGAATATAACATTTCCCGTCATTTCACATCTAAGCATAAGAATTCCAATTACGAAGCAATGTTCGAATATGAAAAAAAAATGCAGAAAGTCTTTGTAAAAAATTATCAGTCCGGCAAAATGTTTTCAAGAAGGTAAAAAGTATTCAAGAAGCAGCTACACATGCAAGTTACATTGTAGCATACAATATTGCTAAAAATAATAAAGCTCTCAGTGATGGGGAGTTCGTTAAACAATGCATGCTCCATGTTTGTGATGTTTTATGTCCAGACAAGAAAAATAATTTTGAGACTGTAAGCTTATCTCGAAAAGCGGTGACCTCTAGAATGGAAGCCATCGATAAAAATTTGGCATCACAATTAGAGTCAAAGATTGGCCAGTTTCAATTTTGTTCCATCGCCATGCATGGCAGCACTGATATAAATGATACTGCTCAATTAGTATTATTTTCAAGAGATGTTGATGAGAACTTTGAATATATTGAGGAACTGGCATACATGCGTTCTTTAAAGGGAACTACAACGAAATATGATATTTTTCATAAATTTCAGGAAGGGCTTTTAACTTTGAAAGTGCCTATAACAAATATATGTAATATTACGACCTATGGAGCACCAAATATGGCAGGAAAAAAATCTGGATTTCTTGGACTTTTCAATCAAAACTATCCCGGGAACAATGTTGTTTTTCTACATTGTGTTATACATCAAGATGCTCTGTGTAAATCTGCATTGAATATAAAACCCGTGCTTGATACAGTCGTGAAGCTTGTAAATACTATTCGATCTCGTGGGCTTACTCACAGGCAATTTCGAGATTTTCTTCAGTCAGTGCAATCTGAATACTCTGATGTACTGTATTACACGAAAGTAAGGTGGCTTAGTGCAGGATATGTTTTCGAGCGAGTTTGGCTACTAAAAGACGACATTGTGTCGTTCTTCCATGAGAAACAGTGTTCTGCGGAGTGCGAAATGTTAGAAGATACAAAATGGCTCTCAGACTTTGCATTTTTCACAGATTTTCTTTGTCATATGAACAACTTGAATGTCAAGATGCAAAGAGAAAATCAATTTATCGACGATATTTGGTCACATCTCAAAGCTTTTAAACTAAAACTTAATATGTTTGCTGGGCAGCTAGGTAAAAACGACGTATCTCATTTCCCGAGGTTAAATTCAATACCCTCAGTAAATGAAGAGAACCTTAAGAATTATGAAGAAAGCTTGAAAAAACTTAATTTGGAGTTCGAACGCAGATTTCAAGATTTCAGTGCCATTCAAGTAGAATTAGATATTTTTACCATGCCATTCAACGTAAATTGTGAAGCAGTGAGGTCAGATTTGCAGCTTGAATTAATTGAGTTGCAATCTAGCAATCATCTCAAACAATTGTTTCTAAATTGCCAAAATTAGTTTACAAATCATTATCGAAAGTATGTTTCCCAAATATAATATCTCATGCCCAGAAAATCAGTGCTATGTTTACTTCATCTTACACTACTGGCCATTAAAATTGCTACACCAAAAAGGCGACATGCTACAGACATGAAATTTATACGAAAGGAAGAAGGTGCTGTGCTATGCAAATGATTAGCTTTTCAGCGCATTCAGACAAAGCAGGCGCCAAATGCGACACTTACATTGTGTTTAAATGAGGAAATTGTTCAGCCGGTTCCTCATACACAAATGCATTTGAACGTCGTTGTTGCCTGGTGAAAAGTTGTTGTGATGCCTAGTGTAAGAAGGAGAAATGCGTACCAGCACGTTTCTGACTTTGATAAAGGTCGAATTGTAGCGTACCGGGATTGTGGTTTATCTTATCGCAGTATTGCTGCTCCCGTCGGGCCAGATCCAATGACTGTTAGCAGAATATGGAATCGATAAGTTCAGGACGGTAATACGGAATGCCATGCGGGATCTCAACGGCCACCTATCACTAGCAGCCGAGAAGACAGGCATATTATCCGCATTGCCGTAATGGATCGTGCAACCACGTCACGAGCCATGAGTCAAGAAACGGGGTCGTTTGGAAGACAACAAATGTCTGCACGAACAGTTCGACGACCTTTGCAGCAGCATGGACTCTCAGCTCGAAGACCATGGCTGCGGCTTCCCTTGACGCTGCGTCATAGACAAGAGCGCCTTCAATGGTGTGATCAACGACGAACCTGGTCGCACGAATGGCGAGACGTCATCTTTTCAGATGAATCCAGGTTCTGTGTACAGCATCATGATGGTCCCATCCGTGTTTGGCGGCATGCGAAACCCTATGTTTCAGCAGGATAATGCCCGACCGCATGTTGCCGGTATTGTACGGACCTTCCTTGATACGGAACATGTTCGGCTGTTGCCCTGGCCAGCACGTTCTCCAGATCTTTTACCAATAGAAAACGTCTGGTCAATTGTTGCCTAGCGACTGGCTCGTCACCAAACGCCTGTCACTACGGTTGATGAACTGTGGCATCGTGTTGAAGCTGCATGGGCATCTGTACCTGTACATGCAATCCAATCTCTGTTTGACTCAATGCCCAAACGTATAACTGCTGTTATTACTGCCAGGGGTGGTTGTTCTGGGTACTGATTTCTCAGGATCTATCCAGCCAAATTTTTTAAAAATTTAATCACTTATTATATCTAATATAATATATTTGTCCAATAAATATCAGTTTGTTATGTGCATTTCTTCCTTGTGTAGCACTTTTAATGGCCAGTAGTGTATATATGTGAACAAGTGTTTTCAACTATGAACCTTAGAAGGAATTATTTCAGAAATAGACTGACAAATGAGCATTTAGCCTCGTTCCTTAGAATCTGTACATTTCACTTCGAACCTCAATATAAGGAATTTTTAAAAATGAAATCGCAATTTCATTCATTTCATTCATATATAAAATTGTAATACTTGTATATTATTTAATTATTTTAGAAAAATTCATCTTGGCTCGCCAAACATTATTTTTTAGAATTTTGGCCCGCGATCGAAAAAGTTTGCCCATCCCTGGCTTAGAGCATTGCATGACAAAATTATTCTAGTGTTAGCGTAACATTGCTTATTTACTTGCATTTTAGGCACAGATGATTAACTTCTTCTTCAGAACACTTTGCTGAAATTTATTATAATAAATTGCAGCAAGAAGTATACAATGCTTATTTAAGGGAAAATCAAAATAATGTCAAATTTTATAATTGAAATTAAATTGTAATGAACATTTTACGGAAAATAAACAACTATGGCATTGATTGAAAGAAGGAAAAAATTCGAAAATAAATATTTAAATGTAAAAAAAAAAAAAAAAAAAAAAAATAATAATAATAATAATTGTATGAGAATGCATTATTTCGGTTTTATCTGGAATTTACTGATCTCACTTTATCTGAAATTCGAACTTTTAAAAATTTTAGTACTAATGATAATATCATTGATTATATTATGCTAATATAGTAATAAAATTACGATAAGTGAAATTCAATATTCATTATAGAGTATGATAATTTTTGTTAATAATAACTAAATGATAATGTTATTAATATAATTAATAAAAATATACAGTATGTATTGAATGTGACAAAAAAGCATACCTATAAATGCTTTAGAGTTTTGATGAATCAGATTTGCAATTAAACTATAGTTATCCAAATTTGTGTTCTCAATGTGTATAACTGAAGGGACGAATGCTGCAGAAACATTGGTTGAGAGTTCGCGGGTACAGCCATTCTTCAAGGGAAATTAAGAAGTTTCTTGGAATGTATCGCTAAGCAATATGAACATTTTCATGCCGCCATCTTGCTTTTACAATGTTTTCCAATTGGAGAACTCTTTAACCCTTCTTTGCATGATTTTTTCTTTATTGGTGAAATAAATCAAGTTGATATAATTCATGTTCAAAATTAAAGAAAAAATGGTTAAAAAAATCTTAGTATATATTTATAGTATAAATTTAGCAAAAAACAATATGCTAAAAATTTCCATCATCATCCAAAGTTGGATCATTAGCTTAGTACTAAATAGATATAAAAGAGGAAAATAACAGAAACACGTGTTACAAACCTTTCTTCCACTCATTTTTTAGCAATAGAAACTCTAATATAATAAAACAAAATTATAAACGAAATCATACGTTTATTGCAACTACAACAAACAGCGGAATGAGACAACTTTAAGCACTGATAATGACACTTGTTTATTTTTGACAGCTATGTTTCTTTTTATGCAATGGACATTCAAAAGGTATCCAAACACGATCATCTTAAAGTGAACTTGTTCTTTTATATAATTTTTGGGCATTATAGGTTATGATGGAAATTTCCACCACTATGCAAAGAAGGGTTAAGTAATGATTTAAATGGAAAATTGTCAAGAAAGTTTGTTCATCTTCTGTGCCAACACGTGCATTTTCTTTGTCCCAAAATCGTAAAATGTTGCTAAAAATACTAAATATTATTGTATTTAAGAACACAAATCTGTGTTCCAAACCCTCTTCCTCGAGTACATCTTGCAGAAAACTTAAAGACAGTTTTCTACGAAATGGGAATAATTACTTACAGTGGATCAGTTTCAAAATGTAAGTTTTATAAATATTAAATTCAAACAATGTTTCTAATATGTATAATTTCAACTTGCTTTATAAATATCATAAAATGTAATCATGTGCATATATGGTTTTGAAAATAAAAATCAAATTGCTTATTACTTAATTATTAAAAGGCAAATCTAGAATCAAAATTATTTAATTTTGCAATTTTATTAGTTTTTTTAAGTATATTTTGAAAATTTTGTTTCAAACAATGAAGGTTAAAATGTAACATATAGATTTTATGTTTAAATATTTTTATTTAATAATACTTTTAACTTTATTTCCATCTATAAAGGCTTTTTAAGCTAGAAGAAATTATTCTAAAAGAATGCTAACAAATCTGTTTCAGTATTCTAAATTTTATCTTTAATATTATATGATTGAAATTTTAAAAACTACAATAGATTAGTCTTCGATTATTGTAAATCTCTTTAAAGAAAAATATTCCACTCGTGTAAAAATGCTTTTAATGTTCATAAAAATAAGCTCTTGCTTTAATGTGTTAATAAAAAGCATTTTTTAAAAATTTATGAATTTTTTTTTTATCAAAATTAAATGAAATTATTTTATTAGTCAGATAATTGATTGAGAAAAATTCTAATGAGTAATTAAGTGTAAAATCATGGGGTATGATTTTAAATTTCTTTTTATAACCCATTACATAATTTTCGATAAACAAATTTTAATGAATGAAAAACTTTGAAAATTCTAATTTTCAAAGTTTTTCAATTTCTTTAATTAACAAAAAATTTAAAATTATGTAATTATTTAAAATTGCTGTATTTGCTCAAATTTGATTTAATTGAGAAAAAGACTGTAAATGCAGACTATTTAGTTCCTAGAATATATATATATATATATATTCCTGATTTTATCAAACATAGATAATTGGGCTTGTTTTTAAAGAAATCTTGAACACAAAGTATTTGATTTTTAATGCTATTATAACTGTTCATTCGCCTGCATTTATTCTGTTTAAATGCCATATTTTAATTTTGAAATCGGAAGCAGGTAAACGTTAGTAATTTTTAAATTAAATGAAATTTAAGAAAATTGAGCTTCTATATTATTAAAAAACATTTTGATTTGGACGCATGTATAAAATGCTTCTAGTTTGAATAATTAGTATGAATAACTAATTTTAATTGCAAAACTTCATGGCAGGTAATTTAAAGTTTATTTTTGTCCGTAAGACAAAAAATCTAAGTGAGTAAGACGAAGTCCGTAAGACAATCTAACCCATGACAAATCAACAGAAGTCGCTAGAAAGTTGGGTGATGTGGTTTCAGACTATTTTAAGAAAATTATTAACAGATGTTTTAAAAAATGAAATAAAAATATATTAGGATGAATGAAAAGAGAATTAGGAAATAGATGAAAATAGTAAACTAAAAGAATGGATGATATGTAGGTTGCGAATATATTTTTTATTGAAATATCTAGGAATATATTTGATTTTTGATGAGAGAATCTGCGCAATTCGGAAAGCACCATTAATACAAATTGCGAATTGCATCAAATCGAATGAATGATGGAATTATTTAAGAAATTTGGAAGGTTGATTAGAAATGGCTGATATTCTCAAAACACAAAAATTGTCAATTCTTAAGCTCTTTATATCCCCTGAAATTCCTTATTTGTTAGAAAAAGAAACTTTTGAAAAGACATAACTGAGATTATATGAAGAAGAAATCTATAATAATAAAAGCAAGTGTAATGTGTCTGTCCGTTTGTCTGACCGAGCTCTCCAGCCAAATCTATAGCACGCAGGGACCTGGAATTTTTTACACGGAAGCACAAGGGGGCTGGCCACCAGACCTCGAAGCCCGATTTTCGATTTTTGAATTAGAAAAATTTTAAAAAAATTATTTATAAAACTTCTTCTCGAGATCGCTGCTCGCCGATAGCTGATTCCGGGGTTGTACCAGCTCCTTTTGAAAAACAATTCTGGCGACCATCTTTTGGAAAATTTTCCGTTTAAAAAATTTTAGGATATATTGTTCCTTTTTATCGACGGGGAATGTTGTGTGTGTGTGGGGGGAGAGAGAGAGACAGTCTACGTGTCCTACACTACTATTCCTGCGCTATTCACTTATCTGCATTTTCTAAATGCATGGGCAACGCCGGCGGGTACAGCTAGTGTTTAAATAAACAGCTTTTTTAAAGGCCATAGAAGTACAAAAGTGATACCCTAGAGCTATGTAATTATTTTAATGAATGTGTTAGTGAGGAACTTAACAAAAGAAGCGAACGAACATATTTGGGCTGATTGGTGGAAGGTGAATTCTCTATTAGATCTTGCTGAAGGATAGACAAATATGGAAAATTCAGAGTTTGCACAAAAGCTTTCCCCATCGATCTTGTGTTTGATCTCATCCATTGTTGGCATGACATCTTTATGGTACATGGTTGATAATCCATAACTAGAAGGCAAATTAAAACTATTCCTGTTGTCACTGGATCTTCCTACGTCAGGGTCTATAATTCCAAATAAATCCACTTTTAACCAGTGGTGTTGTGCTAATTTTTTTTTACCGGAACGCGTATATATTTATAACAGAATATTTATAA
>JAPDSC010141970.1:0-27643 GCA_026290005.1 Latrodectus geometricus
TTTTTTTCTCCTGTAAAAATAAACAACATTGTTTATTCTATTTACGTTTCTTTCTTTTTTTTTTTCGATTACAAGGAAAGAAAAATCAATTCATTTATGTTCCTTAGAATATTAAAACAGCATGAAAATAGAAATACATAAAAATATTTTTAGAGATAGCTGTAGATTTTTTAGTTGTAAAGAAAAGTATTTTCTCTGCTAAATATAATTTTGAACAACATAATGCAAAAATTAACATTTGATTACTTTCTTAGTTTTTTTCTAAAATCAGTATTAAATTTACAATTTTTTTTAAAACAAGGTTTAATATATGACCGTATTTAAAAACAAAAGATACTTAAGCGTAATGTAATCAGTAATTCAGGAAAACAAAAATGAGCTGTTAAAAAAAAGGTTCATTTATGAAAAATATTTAGTTAAAAAGTTATTTTCTTAACTACATTCACTCCCCAAATAAGCTTTGCGTAACACATTAATTAACTACCAGAAGTCGAACACATTTCGCACATTTTGTATCTTTATATTGTTAACGGGTTTAAATCTGTTTCTCAAGTACTGCTTATAGGGCTAACAGTCGACTAAGACCCGGCAATTAATTCTTAAGTATTATTGGTGTTTGTAATATCCAAGATTAATGTTCTAATTGAAACAATTTACACAAAAATAGCTAGGGAAAATAGTAAAATATTTACATAACAGTATTGAATAAAAGTAATAATAATTCGCTTTTCATGTCATTTAAGTTTTAAAATCATCGTCTTTATGATAAATCCATCTAGATATAAAACATTCCAGTACTTCTTGCTTTATGGAACATAAATTATTTCACGTTCCATTCTGGTAGCTTTGTATTCAAATCTCATGAGAAATATACATGTTAAAATACGTTTCCATTAATGCCAAAAAGTTTTCTGAGCATTTCATCCAACCATGGTCGTCAATAACTCGTTGCGCATCTATATATGAAACATTATTTTATTATTTGCATTTAGATTAACACACTTATTCTACCTGCATGTTCTAAATCTATGCATTTTTCAAAATTTCTACATTAGTTAAAACTTAAATTCGTCATTAATGATTCATATAGCTGCACATGCCAACATAAAGACTCTGGAATGCAGCAACTAACTATTAGTTATTCCGGACCAATGTCACTCACTTTATAGTTTGATTTTCGATCAAATTCTGATCAAATTTGATTGATAAAGTCAAATTCTGAGTTGGTTCACTTATCATCATTAAAGAAATAATTCTTCAACAAGTAATCATCTTAGAAATTTTCATTTATCTTGATCAAAAGAGATCGATACTTCTCCAATAAAGTTCGGCAGTTGAATAACACAGTAAGAAAGTATTTTCAAGAAGTGATATTGGTATTGGTAGTACTAATGTTTAGTTTTTGGTTCTGTCATAACTAACAATAAATTATTATACCTCTGGTGGCTTATATAGGTACATTAATCACTTCGAACTGAGATATTAACATGAACCAAATTGTCAAAAAATAATTTTGTATATAAAACCGATAAAAGTATAGATATTTATTTTTTAACGAATCTACCTATTCATAAGAACCATATCAGCTTTCGATCAATAGGAATTATAAATAAATGTTTCTACACTCTTAAAGTTAACATTTTCTAGAATAGTCTAACCTATAACCTGACAGATAATGAGTGCAGTTAGACTTATAAAGCTTCTAAGAATTCCCTCCGTAGTTCGTAAGCAGAATTTATATTCCACAAAGGGAGAGATGTAAAAAACTTCCTAGCACAGTCACTCCAAAAGATCTGTATAGCAGAGTATAAATTACTTGCAGAGGTATGCGCAGAATACCTTTTAAAAAAGCAGTTTCTTTCTTATTTATAATTGTTTGATCGTTTCAAAATACGTCAGATTATATTTAAGGAAAATCAAAAAATATTTCCTGAATATAATTGGTGACATTTTGAGAAATAGTTCTTCGAATGGAAGAGGTCTATTACGTTAAAAGTTGACAGTTGAAAAAAGAATTTTTAGCAGGGCTAGTAACTTTTTTAATAGATCCTGCTAGTATATATTCAAATATTTTAAGTTGATGTCTTCCTCTACTGTATATCACTTTTCCACTATATTTAATCAAGTATGAAAGTAAGATTTGTTTAAAAATTAAAAATTTTGATTATGATATTTTTTATTTTGATTCATATAATTTTGATTATATGATGTTAAATGGCAGATATTATCAAAATGCTGGGATAATAGCCTATAAATTATTATTATTAGTAGTAGTAGAAATCTGCTTTGATTTGATAATAATTTTTTTATATAGTAAAAATGACGGATTGTACTGACTAAAATGTTTGTTTTACATTAAATTTTTCTTCACATCATTCTACGTTTAATCTATTGTAGCAATATATAATTGTGCATTATTCTCCAGATAAATAGTACTATTTAAAGTTATTGCTTATATCACTGCATGAACACTATTTTAATTTATATGGTATTAACAGAATAATGGGTTATAAAACATGAGCAAGATGTTATGTAAATTTATTTTTAAAACATACATAAATTTCAGGCATGTGAGACATAGGATATAATATAACATAATTTAAAACACATCCTATGTTCAAACTTAATAAATAAAATAATAGAGTAAAATATATCTCAAATTAATCTTTTTGAACTATAAAATAACTTAAAAGTAATTCTTTTAAATGAAACATAATTTAAAACTTGAATAACTTGTTTTGAGAATAATTAAACTATTTAAATAATTAGAAACGGAGGAGATTCAACAAATTAACTATTTATATTACTATCACTATTTAAATGAATAAACTCTTAAGTTAGGAAACATTAGAGAAAAAAACGATGAAAATTTAAAAATACAATCGAAAAGTAAAGACAGAAAAATACAAGAGCTATCAGGGAAATTATTGAAGCAAATAAACGAAGAATAAACAGAAAATAGCAATTTTTTTTCAAGAGTTGTTACTGTACTCTAAATAAATCATGAAGCACAGACAATCTCTTATAGGGGAAAAAAAAAACACAGCATGTGATATTGTCCACATCATCAATAATTTATAAAGATGGAGAAATTAATCCACTTTAAGTTTTAAACAATAGTTACTATTTTTAATCATCAGCTTTCCGCGATCTGTTATTGTGACAGAAGTCAAGAGTAAAGACCCTTTGCGCCCTCTATCATAGAAAGCAACAACTATTATCCAAATTAGTTTGATAAAGTATGAGACTTCATTATAGTCATTCCTTATTCGCTGAAATATCAGTACTTTGGGAATTGTGAAAAGGAGAATAGCAGTTCGATGACAGTGTATGTATCCAAAAATACAAACAATGGAACGTGCTCAAGCAGGTTGAATGAATCGGTTGCTGAATTAATCTAAAACTCGTCATAACCGTCTCCTGATTGTCCGATCTCGCCTCATACATTTTCATTAAACAGAACTTATTGTTGCGAAAAATTATACGGGGACTTGTACCATTTCCAGAATTAATTTCCTTCTTCTAAAGTTATTAAGTAATTTATTTCTTCTAAGTAAAGACAAGATTTTAATGAAATTGTAACAAATCATGCAAATCTCATAATATTATTTGCTTTAAGTTAATCAACTTATACAATCAAAATTAACAAAGAAAATAGAACAAAAATATTATTGTAAGGAGATTAATACATATCCTAATATTAGTTACAATACAAGCTCTTGAATCATGTATTCTATGTTTGATTTTATAAAAAAGCAATATAATTTATTAAAAAATAAGAAATTAATTATATAAAATTTGTCTTTATTTAGATAAAGAAGGTTCTATTTTCTTTAATAAATAGTTTAAGTAAAATTATATAATTATCAGTTGGCAAGAACAAGAACAACAATAATTCTATCATGAAAGCCAAATTTATTGAAGTAGAAAAATAACTGTGAATATAAATTTTTGAATATCTAAATATTAAAGCCATTGCAGAGATATATTTTTATTAAATATTTTTATGTATTAGGATGGGAAAATTGAATTATTTTTATCCTAGGCAGTATTTCATAAAAGATTAAAAAACATATTACATTAAATTATTGATGAATTGAGAATGAATTATCAATAATTTAAAAAAAAAACATCAACTCTCTTATATAATAAATATATTATATTTGTCAGTATATATAGCAAAGCAAAACTAGAAATATTACAAATATAAAATTATATGGGGATGTATTATACATGTTATATATAAATCATGTATGCTATATATAAAATTATATATACTATATATAAATCAAAATACAATTATAGGAAAAGTTTAACAATTCTCTCAGTGCAAAGAAACTAAAATGATTACTAAATATATACAAAATTCAAAATCTTCAAGCGCTAAAGTATACAATAGAGATGCAAATATAAAAAAGGCAAAAGAGAACATCTTTATATAATACATATTGAAATATATTAGTATATAAATATGTTGCATTCTTTAACTACCAATTGGTTTATTCAATCTTACTATATTTCTTTCGTCAATATGTTAATACTTCATGAACCGAAGCAAATATTTCAGCTTAATTTTGAATCATATTTGCTGTAAGATTTTTCATTAGTATTTTCGCAGTAAATAGTTTTGAAGTAACAAAAAAACATAGAACATTTTCTCTCAGAACTAATTAAATTAAAACTTCTTTCAGTAACTCAACCAAGGTTTTCTGAATTGAATAAAAATCAAGTCTTTGGAATACATTAAACTCTTGAAATCGTATAAATATTCTGAGAGAAAAAGAAACTCGTGCCTTTAATGCCTTTCCGATGATCTCCAATACTTTTTTCTCCTTAACCACTTCTCTCTTTTAAACGAGCTCCACAAACTTTTTATTAACTTTATCCACGACTCACATAGAGTAAATGAAGGGAAAATGTGTTCTTTGCATTATTATGCTTTAACAAGCTATGTTGCTCCTCAAATATTGCTATTATTTCTTATATAAATATCTTTATTAACCTTGAATAATTCATTAAAATTCTTATTTTAAAAATAGATCTGTATTTACTTACTACTGAGTTTCAATAATTATTACAGCTTATGCTGTAATGTGTGCATATTTTCATGTAAAAATGGTGCTTTTTTCAAATAAACTATAATAAAATAAGTCTCATTTTTGCTTTCTGTATCTTTTATTTATTTATGATTAAAAAAATAAAAACACAAAAACGTAATATGAAGCATTGTAATAACACAGATTGATGGATTCAATCTCTCTGTGGCTAAAAAGATTCATCGAAATTTTTGTCAGTATTCAAGTTCAAAAAGTAGTTACAAAATACATTTAAACTTTTCAGCAAAATTGTTTTTAAGCAATTTTCTTATATCATTGAGTGCTTTGTTATACTA
This sequence comes from Latrodectus geometricus, assembly GCA_026290005.1. Lineage (NCBI taxonomy): Eukaryota > Metazoa > Arthropoda > Arachnida > Araneae > Theridiidae > Latrodectus > Latrodectus geometricus. The sequence goes on from JAPDSC010141970.1 coordinate 5,393, forward strand.
CACTACGCTTTTGAATAAATTTACAATCGATGTATTTTTTAAATAAGAAAAGAAATGAACAAATGGATAGTTTATGCAGAAATACAATCTTAATGATCATCACTACGCATGTTAAAATTTAAATATAAATCCCCAAAGTTATGATAAGTTTAAATTTATAGATTTTAAGAGAAACTTTTAATCAGTAACTGTTCGTCAAAACTGAATTTATGATGTCCGTAAAAAATAAATTGCAATCAAATTTTTTTCCATCCCCGTAAAAGATATGAAAAATTCAATTTTTTACAAACGGTCACTTTTGAATCAATTCACCTTTTTGTGTATGTATGATTAGAAAATCAAGCAAAATATAAATTTTTAATATAATTTTTTATGCAATTTATTTTGCAATTTTCTGTCCAAGTTATATTAATGAGAAATCTAAACTAGTGTGGCAGCAATTCAATTGTATCACCATCAAATATTTGTGAATTCATTTTCTCCTTTAACTAATTAGCAATAGAATATTTGAAATATGATTAACGTGAAAAAAACTAATCATGATACAAAGTAATATCAGCTGGTACAATATCAGATGATACAAAAAATAAACATCTTAAATGAATTTTCAGAAAACTAAATCATCCTACCTGAACCTTTCAATTCACGGGATCACTTTTCAAAGAGATCCTTCTCAAATTATTAAAGGAAGATTGTTTTGCTAATTAATGTCTATTTCCTTTCACTGAAAAACCTAATTGCACCGCATATCTCGTAACTTATATTTTCGAAAAATATTTTTTGACGCTACTTTTCAAAAGACTTTATCAACTCTCAACTAAGCTTCGAATCAATTATTTACTCGCATTTAATCCTAATTAATGGAAAGCACACTTTTTAGTTTCCGCATACCCTTGTCAGATTTTCGGTGGTTATTATAATTCAAAATAAAAGAATTCTCGAGAAATTTCAGTACAAATCAGCACAGAATATGAACGAATATACTCAAGTGCCTAATTTTGAAACTGACTGATATTATGAACAATTGAAATACAAAAAGAGTTTTTCCTTTTTTTGAATGCGTTTCTATCTATCTATCTATCTATATATATATATATATACAAAGTTACCGAATTAATTATTTTGATTTATGATGAAAGTTTTGAAACATTATTAAATTAAACTCGTTACAGTTTACTCTTGTTTCATAATCTTTTACAAATGCTTAGACATCTGATATTGGATAACTCAGCCCTGAAAGTTGTAGTATTTCATAACATTTTTGTAGAATTTTATAAAGAATTCAGAAATGCAAAGTCCATCTTATACTGTTCGATAATAGCTAGAAACGAACTTGGGATTGATTAATTTCGTAAAATAAGACTATAAAGTATACTCGTATTCATTTTTATAATGTATACAAATTTGTTCTCAATCAATATCTTGTAAGTAATAATTATTACAGTGACGAATTTTTAAACGAAATTTATTATTTGCTTCTACAAATGAAATACTTTAAAAAACTGAGTTTTAGGATCCTTCCAATCTTGTATCTCATAAGCTTAATTTAAAAAATTTGACTACTATTTGAAAAAATAATACTTCAGAAAAAATTTGAGTTCATAAATCAGTATAAAATGCAGAAATCAGCTCTTTATTTGCTAGGGAAAGTTTAATACCGTCTCTGTTGCACAATTAACTTATACTTTTAAATGAAGTTATCATTTAAAGTTTAATAGATATGCAAATTGAATGATATTAAAAAGGAATTGTTTATTTTCAAGAGAAATTATATAATATTTATATTAGATCTATAATTTCATTTCTAATATAAAAAAAACTTTAAAATACAAAATTGTTGCTTTGTGTTTTTCGTCGAACTCACATTATTTTCTGTGTTATTATTCATATAGATCTGATTGACACTATCAAAAATGCATACTCTTCTCAAAATGTTTTCATTCCGAAGAGATTTGGAATGACACATTTATTTGGAATTTTTGAATTTCTCCTGTCAAGGATAGAGAATATAATCTATCCTGAAAAGTGCTAAGCAATTTATTAAAAATCATCCGAAATTACTTCAATTTATAATTCTTACTATGGAGAATAAAAGGAAACTAACTAAAACATTCTCATTCTGAATTTAACAACATTATTCAAAATACAAGAATAAGATTATTAAATTCGAAGTGTTAAATATCTCCCTCTGCAGATATTTCATAGTACAGTTTGCTATAATTTGTTTGCATAGGTACAGCAGTTTATCATTCGGATTTGATTTTTTCATTTCTTTATTCATTGTTTTTTCTTATGTTTTACTTCCTCCTAATTTTATTATTATAGTCTTTTTTCTGATAATTTGATCTTTATTTTAATTTCATTATCCCTGATCTTCTTTCAATTTCATACTTCTGCATAATTTTTCCTATTTACTTTCTTTCTCAAATTCTGTCTCTTCCATTTTCACTAGAATAACTTTATTTGCATCTGAAAGAAATCCATTTTTTCATATAACACTGCTTATTCTATGATATTGACCGCAAGTATACATAGAAATTTGATTATTATTTAAAACGTCATGAAACTTTCTCACACCATGAACCTTTTACACACCTTCTTACATCTTAAACATTTTTAGTTGTTCACGCTGCATAAGGTTCTATCATCTTGCCTTTTTTTAATTCACTTTAAATAATTCTTAATTATGAGATTAAAAAAATTAATTTTTATCACACGATTCAAACTTCAATGTCAGTTTTAATATTTTTAGTTTTCAGTCTTCCGATCACTTCTTTTCGTCTCTTAAGCAGAATAAAAATATCATTTAAGCAACTTAGTTTTATGTTCATGCACAAATTTTCCTTAAAAAAGTACATTAGTATATGAAGCTTAGAAAAATTATTTTTTTATTATTATTAAAATTCATTTTCTCAAGTAGTCTTTTTTATTTGGTGTTTTAAGTATAGCCTTTTATTCTTCACCCTTTGTTAAAATATTTATAAAATGTTATGAAAAATTTAATATTTTACAATATTTAAACTTTTCTAATAATCAGAAGGTTTTGAGAGAAGAATTTATCATTTTAATTGTTGGATTACTTATGTCTCTAAAGTCTCACCAAATAATGCACACATCTATCTTCTTTTTCAACTGACAACTTTTCTAGAAGGGCATAGCATGGAATTAAGAGGAACCACGTAATTCTTTACAGCTCGCCAGATTTTTTACTGTTCTCTTTTTGATTTTTCATTCTATTACAATTGACAAAATTAAATTGAATATACATCATCACTACAAATTTAGATATTTTAATCTTTCGCTATATTCCGTATTCATAAATGAACGATCTTTTTATATTTTACTTACAAATTATTTCCAAAGCTAGGATAATTGATGTTTAAAAGTCAAAACCTCTCCTGCCTTTCAACAAATACATAGATTATGTTGCATTTTATACAATAAAAATGTAGCTTTTTTCCCAAAAATATATTCTATTTCAATATCAATAAAAGAAATTTCTTTGCTTCCATATGCAAAGGATATGTTTTCCAAAGGAATAAATTTCGCTGCGAGAAATAAAACTGAAGAAAACAACGAAAAGAATCTTGGTCAATTAAAGCTATTACTTCAAATATTTTTTTTTTCTGTTCTTTGTTACTTACTTCAAATATCCATTGGATAAAAGTGAGATTTCAAGTTTTTTTTTTTTTTCATTTTTTATTTCAGATCACTCATCTTTTGAGTACTTTTTTCTTAGTATATATATGATTTAATTTATATGTACCACATATTTATAGTAAAAAATGAGCTCGTTAGGTATATGACAACGCATTTATTATGAGGATTATACTTCGATTTTTCTTGTTTGTTTTAATAAAAACCTGAAGTTTATCTACCTGTCAAAATATCTATACAAGTTATCATTTTTTATATACATTATCTATTACTAATTAATCACTTTACCTATTTATAGTTATTTTGTCAATTTTTGATAATGACTATTTTAAAATATTTCTAATAATATGTTTCTTAAAAGAATTTTATTGTCTCTTTAATTTGATATTCTAACCGCACTGCTTTTATTGCAGATTGATTTTTTACAAATGGCATGTTTCTTGCAAATCATTAATTTAAAAATATTTGGTTATTCATCAATAAAATAAATGCTTATTGTATAATTTTTAAAATAATACTCTTAACAATTCGTCTTCCGCAGATGTAAAACATGTGGAAAGAAAGTTAGTTAAATATCATTCGTAGTAATTTTATTTCATTGACTAGTATACATGTGTCATGAATACACATACTGGTATACGTATGTTATTAATATGAATCAATTGTATGAATTGTTCTTCAATGTGTATTTGATAACACCTAGAGGATATTTCTCACGCATCTTCCATAAATGTAAAACATGAGGAAGAAAAATTATCAAATATCAGTCCCAAAATTATTTCAACTCATTGACAATTGATTTAAATATGTTGTCGCAGTAGAATGATGGATAATCATGGAACCTAGTTTTCTTGCAAAAATATAACTACTCTGACTGCACGATAGATTATAATTGTGTCCGCACATTATGCAGAAAGTCTAAAATAATTGATTGCAATGACTCTCAAACGATCTCAAATTTGATTCTTGATATAGTACCTATATATCACAATACATAGGATTATATGCACTAAATGTGATATCTGATGAATAATGCTAATGATGGAAAAATTAAAACCGAAGCATTTAAAATAATTTTCTTTAGTGTTTCTGGGGTGCTGAGAGTTTATTAGGGTTGGTCCTAGAAACACCCATAGTTTAAATAAAATTATTAAAAACAATTGAAATAATATGAACTTCAAAAGACAGAGAGCTCCACTGAAACGTAAGAAGTTGTGTAAAGTATAGATAGAATATACCAAAAGTCAACATCATGTATCCTGCAAAAATTCTGTTTTACAAAATACAATCATATGCTTTTTCTACATTAAATAAAATAGGAAAATGATTTTTACAAAGAGAGAGATGGCACATTTTTGTTTCTAAATATGTGATGTCATTAAAAGTAGATCTTACTTTACAGAATCCCCTCTGATGGACAGGATACAATGTTTTTCTTTTAAGACGACATGACCATTTAGGGATTAAGGAATGTATCGATACGTATCCTCCATAAACAGCTCGTTAGAGCTATTAGTTGATAATTCCGACTTTATTAAGTATCTTTACCAAAAATTTAAAACGAGGTCACTATGGATTCCTTCCAAAGATTTGGGAATGGATTCTTAATCCAAATCTTGTTAAACAAGCTAATATGTAATAATCTAGGGAATTCTTAACAGCTGAACTCGTAACAAATGCCGACTTTGAAAATAACGTTTGGTACACCGAATCTGTGAGTGTTGGCGAACATTACTACTTTTAATCTTTAGCTGATGATACGATAATGATTACTGTTGTGTAAATCACATTTCCTGCAGTTAAATTTAATGAAAGCAAAAGTAATAGAGTAAAATTGGCTAAATCCAATGAATAAAACATTCCTATGGCTTCACGAAAATAAGTCTTCTCGTCAACGTTTAACAGTGACAATTATTAGAAATTAACTGTTATATTTGCTGTCTGCAGTAATTTATATCCTCATTTTCTCTCAAAATATCATGACAGTTAATTTTGCCAAATAATAAAATTTGTTCAGACAACTGATCTCCATCGAATTCTTTCAGTGGATGGCATCACGTGGTAGCTAACACAAATTATAAACTTTAAAGCATGTAGAACGAATTCTCAAAACTACAGTCCGTAAAAAAATGTTATGTGGGTGAACGGTGTTAAGGTTTGAGAAATTTAGAAATACCTTTAGGGAATATAACATTAATACTGTACTCTTTTATAAATCATTAAATCTAGACATTAAAATTTTATTTTCAGATTTCAGAACAATCTCTTGAATTACTATATATATAGATTTATTGACTGAAATGCGGATTAGGTTTCATAAAAATGCGACTTTAAACCAGTAAATTTCCAAAAAACAAAAGAGGTAATTATTTCAATTCCTTTTTCATAGGAAGTCTGAGAGTTCTTAAAATGATATGCTATCATCTGATTAAATTAATGCAAAACAATTGCGTCAGCTTCCAAGTCTTTATGTGTCCTCCGAGAGCTTTCGCAGCTCTATTTAAATTTTAAAACAGTTACAATTTTAGATTCCCTAAAAGAGTTATTTTAGCATAAAGTAGATGAGGTGGTCGATTTTAGTTTTTGTACAGATGTAGAGAATAGTAAAATTGAGGAAGTGAAAGAGCTTTGGTTTGGAAGCTTGGTATTCAAGTGACTTCGATATCAGAGTTTCCGTAACTAATTCTAACCTTTAGTGTACGAGCTAAATTTTTTTTTTTTTTTTTTAAATTATTTCAAAAGGATTCAAATGTCCACAAGTTATCATTGATACTTAAATAAATCAAGTTGTCATTGATACTTGAGTAAATAGAAAATAAATATTAGTAAACAAAGCAAATAACTGAGAATATTAAGATCTGTGAAATAATAATGATAAGGATTGCATAAACATTACTATTTAGTACATCTTATTTAGTTTTTTCGTACATATTTCTAAACTGAAACGAATAGTGTTGAAGAGACTTCGAAAGAAACAGACATCTTATTACTCATCAGACATATACGTTTTTAAATATAGAATTCCCTTCAAATTCCTAAATTATTACTCATTTTAATTACTTTCGTTTGTCTCGCATTAATAGTAGTAAATCTTACAATACGAATATTATATGAGAAAGATTTTCGCTCCCTCCCTCTATCGAAGACATTGGCGCCAGTTATTTTAGTTTGTTTGACAGTAATAGAAGGTTTTGTTATTTTTACTTTTTCTCTACAGAAAAGGAATGATTTGGGGGTTGTGAGAAAGGAAATGACAATCTGGCGATCATGAATGTGGAAATAATAGTAACCGAAAGTACTCAAGGAGCTGGAATGACTCAGCTGTTGAATTAATCGGAGAATCATCATGGAAAGCTGTAGAAAGATCGAACACTCATGCATTTTCATCATATAGAATTTGCTGGTTAGAAAGGTGTTTCGACTCATTCCTTATCTAGAATTCAGCTATTTTTTGAAAGCTGTACGTTTTTGTTAAGATATCTAGGACAAATTATATTTTACTATTATATAAAACAAAGCATATACAATAAAAATATCCCCTCATTAGTTTAACAACTACCAGATAATTAATAATTAACTTGATTTACATGAAGAAACGAAACATTAATAAGAAAATATAATATATGAATTAAACATAATTTACATACACCAACCAAACAGTCACTTTCTCACACAATCTCATTTTCAATTAAAATATCATATAAATATTACGTGAAAAAATTATTCATCTTTACTTAAAATATAAATATTTTATTCAAAAAATTATTTTGTTTCGAATAATGAAGTAGTACAAAACCAGAGGCATGAGTTGATATCCAATAACATACTTTAAATGAAAAGGAATAAAAAAGGGATTGCCATTTACATCAAATATATAAAATTAGAGTTTTGTTTTCAAATGAATGACGAATAGTTTTATTGCTCTCTATTTTATCAAAATATATTGCTGTTAGACTACTGATATGTAACTGTACAATTCGATGCTTAATACGAAAATAATTGCAGCAGGAATAACAGTTTGTGACTTAATAGACGGCTGCCAAATCTATTGCAGCTTCGATGTTCCGTTTGGAGATCAGATATGGTTACCTCTCCAGACATCACGTTGAAATATGTAATACCTACACTGTACTTTGGATTACCAAAATTTTAAGAACTGTGATTATATGCTAAAAAACTCTCTTTCTTACCAAAGAAAATGTATACAGTCAATATAAGCAGGTCAAAGAATTGATGCAGTTGTTGATTAAAATTCGTTAGTTTAATGTAGTCATCTGTCATTCTATTGTCTAGTTTTGATTTGGTTATTGTTATCTTATAAGCTTAACTAGTTTTTATCCTTTTCCTCTAGTTTATTAAATTTTTATATTTAAATTTATTTTAAAATCTCATGTTTTGGTGCATGAGGACTAGTATAATCAATCAGAGTATGTATAATCAAATACTTTGTAATAAAAACAATTAATAGATACCAGAAAATGAAAAAATCACTGATTAGTTGCTAATCAGTTTAGTAGAAATCTATATATTTTGATATTGCATAGTGAACAATCTGACGTGCTAAGAATGTTGTCGAAGTACCCAGATAACTGACCTATTTATTTGTTTTCAATATTCAACAATATAACTGTCAAATCAAATGGAATAGTATACAATATTCATATTTAGTAGACATTTTCCTCCTAATTGTATTACAAGCATGCCAATTAAGCTTTTGTTCAGAGTGCAAAATATTTTGCAATACTTTTCACAGAAATATTCAGGTGTAAAACATTTATTTTCAAAAGCTTTTATTACAAATTTTAATGTAATTTACAGGCCTGACGTGAAAATAGAGACTACGTCTTCACACCTTCAACCTCCGAATTCCTTTATTACTTTATTCAGCACTCAATCCACACTGGATAAATGAAAGTACATGAGAAATAATGGAAAGATAATGAGTGATAACTTGCGCCACTTTCTGCTTTTATATCATATTAGCTGTACCCGCCCGGCGTTGCCCGTGCATTTAGAAAATGCAGATAAGTGAATAGCGCAGGAATAGTAGTGTAGGACATGTAGACTGTCTCTCTCTCTCTTCCCCCCCACACACACAACATTCCCCGTCGATAAAAAGGAACAATATATCCTAAATATTTTAAACGGAAAATTTTCCAAAAGATGGTCGCCAGAATTGTTTCTCAAAAGGAGCTGGAACAACCCCGGAATCAGCTATCGGCGAGCAGCGATCTCGAGAAGAAGTTTTATAAATAATTTTTTTTAAATTTTTCTAATTCAAAAATCGAAAATCGGGCTTCGAGGTCTGGTGGCCAGCTCCTTTGTGCTTCCGTGTAAAAAATTCCAGGTCCCTGCGTGCGATAGATTTGACTGGAGAGCTCGGTCAGACAAATGGACAGACAGGCAGACAGACAGACAGACAGACACATTACACTTGCTTTTATTATTATAGATTTCCCTACCAGTGATTATGTTGTTTCATAACCAACGTAACGTTCATATTAATCCTCGCATATAAAAACTGATTCGAAAACTTAAAATTCCATACTTCGTATGCCTCTTGGTTTCTATTCTATTTCTCTTTGTTTAACTAAAGACCTCTAGGTTGTTGTTTTTATTCCGTTACAGGAAATGTTAGCTTTCATGCCTTTCAAGATCGAGTTAACAATTGAAGCGCTTCATTGGTAATTCAAATCCTGTAATTTCCTTATTTTTCAATCAAGACTTATATTTTCAATTCCGATACTTGTGTTCTTTACAGAATGGTGGGATCACGCATTTTAGTTTGGATAGATTTCATGCTTTCTTTAGAAGATAACGGATTCGATATTTCATTCAGTGGGGTCTACCCATGTTAAATATTCTCTTTCTGCGTTTCCAATTTCTTTCTGCTAATTTAGTTAGAAAGTTCAAAAAATGGATTGCCATTCAAGATGTCAATTTCGTTTTTTTAGTATGATTCAAAATTACTATTTAAATGCTTGTATTTAATGTCTTCAATTGTCAGGAAGAAATCGCTGGGAAAGAAAAGCAATGAAGGCTATACCTTAATCTTAAATACAAAATAAAAAGACGCTTCTATTGAAATGAATTTTGAAAATATTTGTTTTAACTGTAAATTGAAATGCAATAAGTCATGATAATCTACTATAATTTCATAAATAAAACCAGATATATAACAGCAATTAAGATATTTCATATTTATTCCCATCATATTATTATTTCAAATTAACAATTGTATGGTTCCTTATCTTAAGTAAACTTTTGGTTATTGCTCAGTACTGGTTTTTTATAATTTTTTTAGAATACTTAAAAAAAAGTGCTTTTTCAAATACTAATAGCATTTAAAGTATTATTTTGGTAAGATTTAAGACAGAAAATTTCCTTCTTTGTAAATAATCGTTAACTGAAATAATATTTACTTTTCTACCTCTAGTCTTGTAATTGTCAGGTCTAAATGAATACAAATCTAAGTCGCGGAAGAAAACTTTAGCTCTTAATGAATATAAAAACGATGGTTCTGTCTAGGCTGCTTCTTCATGAATGTACAATATTGGGATTAAAATGTTTCTAATCTTGATAGATATAAAATTTAGAAAAGATTCAAAGAAGAGGCAACAATTACAGTTTCTTTTTTTTAATAAAATAATGAAAATATTGATAAAAAAACTAGTCAGTAAGAAAAAATATTAGGAAAATTTATAAGATAAAACCTTCTTAACTTAATTAATTAACTTGAACTGTTAAGAAAATATTTACATAATTCAAAAAAGTAGGAAAACCGGGGACCCAGAAATAATTTTATTCAAACAAGAATGGCAGATATTTCAATGTGTTACTCATAATAAAATTTACAGATTCTAAAATCAGTTCCCAGTTGAAAATCTATTCTTCACCACAGCAATTTTTATTTTCCGGATTTCCTTTATAAAAATAGTGTCTTGTTTCTCTGATTAATTTGATTGTCTGACTAATTTAATCCCCAGTGAGCTGTAACTATTACTTCCTTACAACTTACATGTTGCACACACACACACACACACAACCTTTTATTATAACAATAACACAAATGACAGCAATTCACACATCTCTTTATAATCAAAGAATTTACTCAAAAAGTATCTTTTTTTTTTGCATATATTTAACTGTATTTCAGAGAGCAATTGATTTCGTTGATAAAAAATCACATTAACTGATATTTATCGAAGTCTTTTTTCTTCAAGCCCAAGATCAAATTTGCTTTAAAAAGTCATTTGCTGAACATAACAGAAGAATTTGTTGGATCAAGCAGCCCAACACCTTTGGTAAGTTTAAACATAGTGGCTGTAGGATTGTAATTTAAAATGTGATTGTTATAGATGATATTAAATATTCTATCATCTTCCTCAGGAGATACCTAGGTGTTATAAAAATCGTCCACTTGTGTTCTTCTGATATGTTATTCATATAATGATACAGAACGGATAGACAGTGATCATTTCTGTCGAAGGACATAAATTGAATAGACCCTATTTGGAGCTATCTAAGGAAGCTGAATATTCCATTCTATCTTTTTACAATATCTTTTAGTGGTTTAATGGTCATATGTTTTGAATAGTGTTTAATATTTGTCTAATTTTGATTTAAATATTAAACTGTATGATAAAAATTATGGTAACACAATATCAAGAATGGGCAATAGTAAGAAAAATATAAATATTTATCTATATATAAAAATATCTATAACATTTTTTTAACCAAAACCCATCTGTTATTCTTTTTTATTTCAAAGAATGAATATTTAAACGAAAGTTCTTTTTTTTATATGTAATGAAAAATTTGAAAAATTATGTAGAAACGGCTCTTAGTCAAAATGTCTATTAAATTTTACTCTTTTTTTATCCTATTCTTTAAGGATTTTGATTGTGAAGGCGAAATTTCAGCCAATTTTACAGCTAAAGAGCTATTTTACTCAAAAGAAGGAGTTATATATAAGTTTTATATATATGGTGTATATTTTCTCTGTGAGAAGAATATTTTTAAAAATGCTGTTTTTATTTAAAAAGAAATTTTGGTTTTTTTTAGTTAATCTATCAGTTAATAAATTATTAAGTTTGTGGCCCTTGATTTAAGGAACCAATGGGGTGAGGGTAATGAAATACATCCACCAGAGTTATATTTAAGAATTTTATTAAAAAACATTAAACAAAACAAAACAAGTGGACATAAATTTAATCTTAGGTTAGGAGCACACGTTTTAGCGTGTGTACAGATCCGGACCTTGGCTTCTACTACTGAAGTTTCCCACTCTTGCCACTTGGTGGCGTGGTAGTGTCACTGTTGTTGAAGTAGTTGTACAAGAGCGGTTACAAACTCCCCTTCTGGATCCGACGACGTCCCGGCGAGGAGACAGAATCCAAAGGTTGAGCTCTTGTAGTCATGGTTGATGACCTATTGGGTTTTGGAAGAGCTGTTCGTGAAGTGGTTGGTTTTCTGAACCGATTTTCAGTTTGTGGTGATTTGAAAATGACCTTTGGTGGTCGGCCTCTTTTTCGTAATGGGACAACTGGAGAAGTGTCCATGTCTTTAAAAGGTGTCAATGCAGATGTGTGGTAAGTCGCTATTGGTTCGGATGGTTTATCAAGACTTGCTATCACATAAGAAGTTGGTGATTTTTGGGTGAGAACTAAGTATGGTCCATCACGTTTTGGCATGAACTTAGAAGTTTTCTTGTTTTTCGCACTACTTATGGGGTGTAAAGTTACCCACACCTTGTCTCCAGGTGAATAATAAACTTGACGTCGATGTTTGTCATATTGTTTCTTTCGTTGATCTTGTTTTAGTTCTATTCTTTCTTGTATATCTTTTGTAATGGTGGCAAATCTCTTCAGATAGGGTGTAATTTCTGCCACGAAATTATCGTTTTCAACAACAGCTTTGAAATTTTGTACGACATCGTCGACAGTTCGTAGTTCTCTTCCATATTGTAGGTAGGCAGGTGTGTGTCCGGTAGTGTCACAAACTGATGTGTTCATGGCGAAACGAATTACTGGGAGTTTCGAATGCCAAGTAGCATGATCGTCTCCGACGAGTATTGCAAGTCGAGGTTTTAAGTCTCTGTTTTTACGTTCAACAGGGTTACTTTGTGGTGAATACACTGGTATCAAGTTTTGACTTATGTTCAAAGTACAGCAAACTTGTTGTAAGACTGCACTAACAAATTGTGGTCCATTGTCACTTATAATTCTTCTTGGTATGCCATGACGCATAAAGACTTCTTCTATGAGAGTTTTGGCACAATGATGAGCAGTGGCCTGAGAAAGAGGGAATAACTCAACCCACTTTGTAGCACAATCTTCAACTATAAAAATCCATTGTTCACCCGTGTCCGTTGGAGGTAACGGTCCAAACAAGTCAATGGCTAAAATTTCAAAACGCTGGGAGTAGACAGGTGTTCTAAGTAAACCAGCTGGCTTTTGGTTTGAAGCCTTAAAACGATTACATTCGGGACAGTTTTTGACGTAATCGGAGATGTATTTTTTCATTCCTGTCCAGTAATATCGTTTTGCAATCCGTTGGAAAGTTCCTTCTTCTCCATAATGTCCAGCCATTGGATCATTATGATGTTTTTGCATCACTAGTTCACGTTCATGTATCGGGATGACTAACTGAGCGTCTTCTGAATCAGAATCAGGAACATAACGGTATAAAATGCCTTGATTCATCAAGAATCCGCGTTCCGTCCAGTTTGCATATTCTTCAGTTCTTTGAGTGGATTCAAAACTGTCAATTATCTTTTTTAAATTTTCATCTTTAAGCTGCGCCTCCCGCATATCTTTACAACTTCTAGTTGGCAAGTCAGCCATAGTGATATTATTAACTTCCAAAGAGGATTGTTCTTGTTTTCCACCTGGGCGTGACAACATGTCTGCAATGACATTTGCTTTACCAGGAATATACTGTACTTTCAGGTTGAAAGACTGAATTTCGAGTGCCCATCGTGCAAGTCGTCCGGTTGGAGACTTGAGGTTTAAGAGCCATTTGAGAGGTTGGTGGTCGGATGCCACGGTTACTTCAGTACCTTCAATGTAGCCACGAAATTTTTTCAATGCCCATACCACAGCTAGAGCTTCTCTCTCCGTCGTGGAGTAGTTGCACTCTGCTGGTGTTAACAATCTACTGGCATATTCAATAGGGTGTTCGTTGGGACTTTCGCCTTGGAGTAAGACAGCTCCAAGTGCATAGCTGCTTGAGTCAGTCCGAATGATATATGGTTTGGTACCATCTGCTTGTTTTAGAACAGGAGTTGTTGTAAGACAGTTTTTGAGAGTCTTAAAAGCATTTTGCTGATCACATCCCCATTCCCACTGAGCCTTCTTCTTTGTGAGGTTACTGAGTGGACGTGATATTTTTGCAAAGTCAGGAATGTATTTTCGAAACCATGAACATGTTTGAAGAAACGACTGTATTTCCTTAACGTTTTTAGGAGGTGGAATTTCTAATATAGAGGCCACTTTTTCTGAATCAACTTCTATTCCTTTTTGTGTTATCCAAAATCCGAGATATTTAATTCGAGGAGAAGCAAAATGGCATTTTTCTCTGTTTGAAAAGCAATTTGAAGAGACAAAGTCTTTTAAAAATTGCTTCAAGATCTTTGACGTGTTTTTCAAAAGTTTCCGATAAGACAATGACATCATCTAGGTAAGGTAATGCTAGAATGTCTTCGAGACCATTGCAGAAACGATTCATTAGTCTTTGAAATGTAGCAGGCGCGTTCCGCAATCCGAAGGGCATCCTCAAGAAACGGTACGTTCCAAAGGGACATACAAATGCTGTTTTATCTTGATCTTCAGGAGAAACTTTTACTTGGTGGTATCCTGCTCGAAGATCAATTTTTGACATGTAAGGAGTTGGTTTGGCTTCGTGCAACACGTCATCCATTCGAGGAAGAGGATAGGTATCTGGCACTGTGATTTCGTTCAATTTTCTGTAATCAATGCAAAGGCGAACTGATCCATTTGGTTTTGGTACCAAAACTACTGGAGAAGCATAGGGTGATTCGCATTCCTCGATAATGCCTTCTGACAGAAGCTTGTCAATTTCTTGCTTCAGTATTTCCTTCTTAGATGGGTTCATTCTATAAGGTGGAACAGCTATTGGGAGATGATCAATAGTTTTTATGTGGTGTTCAATAAATGTCGTTGGCTCTCCCCCTGGTTGAAAACATCTCTCATATTTTTCTAAGATTAAGTTGAGTTCTTTCTGTTCTTGGAGAGAAAGGTGAGCGCCTTCATTTTCACGAAGATGACAAGGATGTGGTTCCTCGTTTACTGCCAAGAGAGCATTGATGTTAGGGGGTGCTTCGACAAAACTGTATTTTCTGTGAGGAGTTTCAGTGAAATACCAATTTTTCTTTCGAAGATCTAGAACGATCCCTGCAGCTATCAAGAAATCCATGCCGAGTAGTGTGCGATTTCCTTTAGCATGTTTTAAAACAATTAGTTCGGTGGAAATAACTTTTCCTTGGACGTTTATGTCGGCAATAGTTGTTAATATCGCTGTCTTTTGAATAAGACCATCAGCTAGAGTCATTTCTATGTTCTTTTCTTTAAATTTCAATCCATGTTGTCGAAGTAACTGATACATCTTTTCACCAGCAACAGTATGTGTAGCACCAGAGTCAGCACACACTGCTACTTTTGTTTCACAAATGGTAACTTCAATTATGCTAATAGGGGTATTTTCTTTTGAGAAACTGTAGAATTTTGCCTGATTAATGTTGGACGAAAAGTTCTCGTCTTTTTGTTGAATTGGGTTGCATATGCGACATTTGGATTTAATAATTCCAGGAGCTCCACAGCCATAACAAGAAATGGGATTTCTCTCTTCACTTTTTTCATTGAAATTTCTTCCGTGTGTTCTGTCATTGGAAGTGGGGTTCCACCTACTTTTACTGAGAACCCCGGTCTCCCGCCTACTTTGACTTGGGAAACCTGACAGAAATTGTTCGTTTCTGGGATTAGAATTTCTTGGATTGTTCTGTCTCCATTGAGTTGATTTTATTTCTTTTTGTTTCATATCAAAGTTTTTATTTTCGTGTTTACTTCGCATGCTTCTAACATCTTCATACGAATCTAATTTGTCAGCAAGTTGAAGAGGATTGTTCCATTCACACCATTGATCTAAAAAATGATCTTTGTAATTAGGAGGGACTTTCTTTTTAATTTGATCCGCCAAAATCAAATCTTTTAACTCTTGGAAAGTAGTCACTTTCGATTCTTTGAGCCACCCATCAAAATAGCTTTGCAAGTCGAAGTAAAAGTCTCGCCAAGTACTGTCTTGGTTTTTCCGGTGTTGGGCAAACTTTTGTCGGAATTTCTCTGCACTCAATTTAAAGCGATTTAAGAGGATCTGTTTAACTGTCTCATAACTCTGAGGCCCTTCCATAGATTCTTTTGCGATTAGATTTGCAATGTCGGTTGGCAGGAGGCCAACTAGGTAAAACACCCATTTTGAAAGAGGAACTTTCAAAAATGTTAACTGCTTTTCGAACAAGTCCAGGAACAAACTCATGTCGGTTGTTTTGGAATCAAAATTTGGAATTAATTTGTGTATTTCCAATTTAGGCATTTCTGAATCTGCAGAAGCGGACACCTCTCCAGAGTTTTTATTATTAGATGAACTGGCTTGAAGTTTCAATTTTTCTAACTCAAATAACCTTTCGTTCTCTCTTTCAGAACGCAGCTCCAGTTCTTTTCTGTCATTGATGATGCGGTTTAAACACTCTTTTGTAAATTCGGAGTCATAAGTGGGACTTTTAATTATTGCATCCTTAATTTCAAGGACCTTAAAATTTTCCTCTATCTCTACGTTTAAAGTTTCAGCAAGTTCTATTAAGTCTTGTTTTTTACCTCTGGCTAAAAAAGCCATTTTTAAGAGCAATTTTTTTTTTATTTAAAAAAATGATCTCGTAAAAGTAAGGTTACACTTTTTTATTATATATATATATGTTAGAGAGTTATAATTCTAAGAACAACCAAATTTAAAAATTGATAAAAATATATGAAATAGAAACCATAACAAATATTTTAGAATGTTCACCATGAACTTCTTATAAAATTAATTACAAACTTATTTTCTATTAACCTATCTCTTAATTGCCCTTTAATTACTATTATATATGACACAAAACTCATACACATAAATTTAAAAAAAATGTTTATATTTCTCTTTTGTTTTTCACTTACTAAAATATGAAATAAAAGATTTATTTTAAGAAAATAACCTTCAATAACATGTGAACACAAAACAAAAGTGCTAATAGTTTAAATTGTTAAACAAAACTTAATCATTTTCATGGACTAATGTAAGCAATCTATATTTACACTACATATATTCAAGACATATAAGTACCAATTTCGAAAAAATTCTTGACAACATTACTTAAAATACACTTGAAATAAACAAATCAATTCGTAATAGTTATACTAATTCCATGAATTACTTTTAATTTCAAATACAACTTTTTTTTTATATCACATAAAATTAAATCAATAAATATCTATTACACACTTAAAACTGGCATTTTATTATCAACACAATATATCAAGATTAATATTCAACCTCATAAATCTTATAAATATTCATAAATTAAAACAAAAGTGGTTTCGTTAAAGCTCAATGATTTTCCTTTTTCATATAAACATTCTTGAAAAAGGCATTAAATATTAAACAAAAAAATACTTTTCAATCTATCACTAGTATGAGTCATACAAAGAATTGAATAAAACAAAACGTAAGAAGTATCTTTTTCCTCAAGGACACTCGCTTCCCTAAGCAATTTCTCTGGTTGAGAAAAATATTTTATTTTGCTTAACAATAAAAATATTCTTAATCGTAAATACTCAAAAGTGCGAGATAAAAACTTCATACAATTATATTTTAACTCGAACAAGAATAAAATTATTCTTCAACATTAATAAGGATTTCGAATAAGATCTATTAATAAGTTCGTGCATATAGTACTGCTATTCAAATGCTAATTTATTTTACTTTATGTAAAGGTAAATATATCTCAGGTTGAGAAAAATCATTTAAACAATAGTTTTGCTTTTGAAATTATGAATTTTCATCAAAGTTTTCAAAATTAAGAAAAATACTTTATTTTTAACAAGCATAATTTCCTTTTCACAAAATTTTGTATAAAATAAATTCTACTTACAGGTAGTCGAAACGTACAGCACGTCAGAAAAGTTAGCAATTTATCCAGGTTGGATTAATAGTAATACCTACCGTGTCAAATATTATTCCATTTTATCTCCAGGGTGAGAACATGATTATAATCAATTTGTACCTGAAAAAGAAATTACCGAGCAAAAGCCAAGTTCCGATTCCGAAATTAAAACCCGTTGGGCGCCAGTTTGTGGCCCTTGATTTAAGGAACCAATGGGGTGAGGGTAATGAAATACATCCACCAGAGTTATATTTAAGAATTTTATTAAAAAACATTAAACAAAACAAAACAAGTGGACATAAATTTAATCTTAGGTTAGGAGCACACGTTTTAGCGTGTGTACAGATCCGGACCTTGGCTTCTACTACTGAAGTTTCCCACTCTTGCCACTTGGTGGCGTGGTAGTGTCACTGTTGTTGAAGTAGTTGTACAAGAGCGGTTACAAGTTTAATTAAAGTATCAATGCATCTTAATGCAGCAATAATCTTAATCAAATCTACAAACATCGTCATAGAATATGTGTTCTCTATCATTAAGTCAGCATGATATTATGAATTTATTCTAAGGAAATTTATGAATGTTCAAATTATTTAATACACGTAGATAGCACTAAATTAATATTTCATTTAATACGCTGCAAATATAAATAAATATATATATATATATATATATATCCGCAAAATTTTATTCAGAATTGGCAGCTTTATTTTATTAATCTTTCTGAAGGTTTTATTATTGGAAATATAGGTAATTTGGGAAGTTATTTGAAACATAGTAATAATTTCTGCTTAAATAGAACAAATTATTTTGATAAAACTAAATAGTAATTATTATAATTGTAATTAAATTTCATTTACATTTCTCATCCATATTATTTCAAGTTTAACTAATTTGCAATCTCCAAAGTTTATTTGCTTTTAAAAAATTCTTGACAAACAAAAAAAAGTTTTCTTCTCCTAGAGTCGAATGACTAGAAAATTAAATTACTTCATAATCCAAAATTAATTTTATATCAGTTCCTAAGTTCCACATATAGGTATTACTTTGTATTATTGTTTTAAACATGCTTGAATTTAAATACAAAATAAATTTTATATTTTAGTTTTTAATTTTTACAAAACATGAAAATTGTATTCTGATTAATTGAATAAAACTCTCCAACTTCTTGATACTTGCAAATGATACTTGTTGCACAACATTCCCTTGGTAATACCATTCGCGGCAAATATTTTTGAAATAACCTAGCAAAAAAATCCTTTGAGAGCTCATTAAATTTAAACTAACTTCTTTCAAGAACAAAATCAAGATATTCTGAACTGAAGAAAACCAAGTCTTTGGAATACATTAAACTCTTAAAAGCGAAGAAATTTTTTCTTGGAGAAAAAGAACTTCATAGCCTTAATGCCTTTCCAATGATCTCCAATATTTCCTCTTCCTTAAATATCTTTTAAACGAAATCTAGAAGCTTTTTCTACTACCTTCATGCATGATTCCCAAAAATAAACATAAAAAAATAATGTATTTTTGCATTTATATTTTTCAAACTTCTTCTTTTTCATATGTGTATTGATTTTTTGTTTCCATATTTCTAGGTAATATATATTTTCCATCTTGGAATAAATTGTGTAATAAAATGTGTTATCTTAAGTATATTTTTACTAATTATTGTATTTGCATAGTGATTTTATCATGTTTTACATGAAATGGTCAATATCATAATTAAAAAATCATTTAGTAGCAAAACGTATCACATATTTTGTCTTTCTTTTCTTTTTTTTATATTAATTTTTCATGAATAAAAATATATATTAAAACAATATATTTAAATACATAAATTTATCTTGGAATAGATTTAATATAACTTAGTCAAGGATTGTGTGGAATAAATGACTCGGCCCCACGCGTTTAGAAAAAGCTCAGTTTGTCAAGTTCTGTTAAGACGCATTATTCCAGCATAAAAAGAACTTACCAGAAATATCTCACATTATTAAGATTACAATAATTTCAAATAAAAAGAGGGTTTGTCTCTATTACTGTGCTGGCATATTAAATGTATGTGAAAGACAACTTGTTTCCAATTTATTTCAAAATATATATTTCTGATGAATATATACACAATTTAAAAATAAAAAATGAAGTTGAACTATATACAAATTAAATAAAACACAATATTGTTATCTTAGTAAAAAATAATAGTCATAATAATAGCTCAATTCTAGTTTTCATACATACTCTTTTAATAAGAGAAGTGAAGTTCAAAATTCTAACATACAGATAAATAATTGGGAGGACTTAATAATCTTATTGGATTTGAAAGTGAACTATTATTGAACAATTATTTTACAGAAATATTCTCAAACATTTGGAGTTGAAGTTGCGATCTTTGATAAAATGCAAAATATTCATTTAAATAAATTATTTCAAAACTAGTTTTGGGTACGAATTTTAAATATACTTTAACATATTTATCTTATTTTGAGATGGGATAACATAAAGATAATTTACCTGATAGAAAATATTTAGATTATGAGTGACATTTCTTCTTTTTAATATTGACGTGCCCCATTGTTTGTTATTCCTCATCATTGAGTGACAAATAGTTAAAATAAATTATTTCATTTTTATATTAACTTCCTCAGATAATAACAAAGCTAATCAAATAATAGCATAAATGAATTGTGAACATCAAATTATAACTTTATAGAATGTTCGTTCAATCAATTAAGTTATTGAATGAACATTCCATGACGTGTGTACTTTCGGATGATCTAATTTTTTGCCACATTAATAAACAAAAATATTTTTCTAATAAAATTTGAGATAACGATTAATTTGTTGAATAGAGTGCATGGCTCATTGTGGTGTTGTGATAGGATCTTCTAAGTTAATGATCTCACTACTTATTTCTTGGATAATGAGTTTCAGCTTTGCTTATGAACTTCTTTCGAAGTAGCTGCTTTGGATTTTTCCCCGTTTTCTGCTTTGAGACAGTATGCACACGACAAATCCATGAAAAACTTTCTCTGGAGGCAATATACTAAATAAAGCCTCAAAAAGAATCCTCTACTTTCAAATGAAAAGCTATTCATTATGTAATGTAAAACTACTGCATCATAAAATATTTAGTTGATGAACTCAATGATATTTAGAAAGCTTAAAAAAATGATAAAAATAAAGCAGCTATTCCTTTATGATGTATTTCCTGTGATTTTAAAGTAAAATTTTATTAATCGTTGAAAACTTAAAATGTTTCACTGTAACAATATTTTTAGAGCATGTCAAATTTCATTGAGCTAAATTGGATAACTGATAAAGATTTCTAACTAACTGTTTACTACAAAAGTTTTTTTCAATATTTTTGCAATAAATAATTTAAAATTTTTTTTAATTTTAGATAGGAATAGCAATTTTTATAGTCATAAAGTCTCGATTCTATCACGTACTTCACAATCTGTTACATACGGACAATGCCTGCTAATCCATACTGATGGAAACAAAATTATAAACAAATATTGCGCATCAAATCTGCAACACATAAAATTAAGGAAATAAATATTATTTGTTTATCTTTGTATCAATTTTACTATCTGATGATTGTCATATATTGAACTAATAGATCAAATATCATATTTATGAGAAATATAAATAGATGGAGAAAAATCTATATGAAAAATAAAAATCTATATAAAAACATTTTTAAGATTGAAAAGCTCCCTGTATAACTACCATGTTTGAATTGTTTGCCATTTTCTTCACTCTTATAACCTAAAGCTTTATAATTTTTTCGACTGTTGAAATTTTTTTATTCAATAGGGTAGTTTTCTACTCTAACTCCTCTGAGCTGTAAAATTAAAAATTTCGGTTAAATTTAAGAGTAAAGGAATGTTGTATTTCCACAGTAATGTATTTGACTAAGTGACTATTTTCTTTACATTACACCGACAGGTATTTGTGCCAATTTACAGGCTTCTTTTTTTAATAATAATAATAATATATCATTTTTTTTATCACATGCGTATTTTCTTTTCTTGATAAAGTGGAATAATTCATGAGCAAGGAACTCTCCTTGAAAACTATTTTCTCTTCAGATTTTTGTTCATTTAATTTCTTTTTTACTTAGAGTGTGCTGCACATGATAAATAATTGTTTCATTCATTCTTATGAGTTTAAATTTACTATAATAGAACTTATTTAAGAAGCATATTTAACTTCTATATTTAGGGTTCTAACATATTTTCAAACTTACAACAATTTCTACAAAATTAGTGTTAGCCTGAAGCGCACATCTGAGCACTCACTATATAAGATAATATCATGCAATTTTACACTTTAAGCAAATGTGTGAATTCTCTAACCTAATTAAGGAAACACTTTAGCTTATA
>JAPDSC010141970.1:27743-39857 GCA_026290005.1 Latrodectus geometricus
TAATAGGTGTTCGCATGTCTATTCTTGAATGATTTAAGATCGAAATCTTTACTTTCTGACCATGATATCATCGATTCTTAATTAAGAAACGCTTATTTACACACAGTGCTGAAGCTTTTTTACACTTATGGCTATATTAACTAATATATGTTCTAATAATCTAAAGTTAGTTACAATAGTAATTTAAGAATCGCTCTATTTTTCCCTAATTTTAAGAAAAATGTATACATTGAAAAAAAAGAACAGAATAATATGCATTGTGTTTTTTCACTTTTAAAAATTTTGATTGTGCATTAAGAACTATTCAATTTGGGGAGATAAAATTATTATTTACAAATGTTTAAGTTCTATTTATTAATATTTTATCAAAAGTTATGTTCGTAATAATTTCCCTTGAATTGACAAAAATCTAAATAGATAGTTATTGCCAATAATAGATAATTTTTATATTACCAATTTATACATAATCTATATTATCCTATCGTGATCTTTCAGCATTTATAAACTAGCTTCTATATTAACAATATTTTATTCAGATTATTTTCAAGAATGAAACGTAACATTATACGCATCTAATGAATTAAAAGCTTAAAGAAATGGATGTTTTCAGCAATATTTTACTATATTAATAGCATATCTATATTATCACACAATACAAATTTCCATATATATATAATTTTTCTAATTATATTGATTATTTAATGGTTGAAACATTTGTGATTGAAGTACTTATATAACACTACATGAAGTACTAGCTATAACATTTTAAAATTAATATGTAAAAAACATAAAAATACATAATTTAAAGTTAAAACTTAATCTTTTTCTATTGGTTAGTCTAGTAGTAGATAATAATACCGAGGCGTTTATTACTATATCAAATTTAATTAGAAGATAATGAGCATAACGTTATAATTACTCAAATCGTTAATAAATAAACTCAAATTTCGTTACAATAAAGTATGCTACAAAAATTAGGGTTATTTAAGGTTAATTAATTTATATTTATACTACAATTGAGACAATTCAAAACAGAGCTATCCAAGATTTTATCCTAAATTATAAAAATATATAGAATACCGATATCGATTGGTATTTTAATTGTCATCAAAAATGTAAATACATCATGAAGTGAATCAAAATCTTTAACATGTTACCGAGAATGTAATTCATGTAATTTTAGGGAATTACTTTCCATTACAAACAAATTTTATTTTCTTAACAAATAAGTATACAGAATTGTAATCTTTTTCGTGTGAAATTATAATATGCAGCATACACTTGTGTTTTTGCAATTTTTATTAAAATCGTTGTGTGTTTGTAAAAAAAAAATACGTTTTTGCTTATTTTATACTTCTATAGTGTATATTATTATCTTTATTATACGTAAATACATTTTACCTAAGTATTTAAAAATTAATCATGCCTAAATTAAATTTTTCTTAAAATATTAGCATACAAAAAAGATTTTAGAATTATAAATTGCAAAATATTTTTTTTTATAGAAAAATTTTTATCAAGAAATAATCCAATTTATGAATAAACAAATATCTATTTTTTTAAAAATGAATCATTTAAGAACCCGATGGAAGACTCCAATTTCAAACATCTGTCGCTATGATGCGTAAGGCAAAAAAAGCTTTAAACCGTGTCAAGTACCTTAGCAAAATGGAATGAGGCTTTTCTTTCGCCGCCAAAATTTATGACCTTATAACTCAGAGTTGCAGTATAATGAGTAGCGGAAACCACAATTCCCCACAAGGGTGGAAAATAAAATGCGACAACCAAAAAAATATCATAAAATTTTATGATGTGAGATTTAAAACACAGCAGGCTAGGCAACCTAAAATTCAAATGTAATACTTTTCAAGAAAAACAAACGCAGCTGCTCGTTCTTTTTTAAATATGTTTATTTATTTATTGTTATTTTTTTAAGATAAGGACTTGATATGCAAGCGACAAAAATATATGAAAGTATCCTGAGCTCCAATGTTGATAGTAGAAATTTTCTTTCCTATAAGTTAAGTTTTAGATTCATGTTCTTTTAAAAAACAAGCTTGCTTGTTTTCTTAAGTAATGTTCGAGTAGATTTTCGTTCATTCTCATTAGAAAAAGTCTTTGTTTTTCACAAACACGTAACATCATTATAGTATCTTGTGAAAAGAAAGCTAAGAGATATTTTCCCAACCATATTTGTATTCAAGCGCTCTCAATGAAAATGTGCCTAAATTCTGATGATATTTTTTGTTTTATTAACTTGCAATTTGTAGAATATTATATACAGCTTTGTTCGAGTGTCAGCATATTAGAAAAGTGGTTGAGTTTAAATGAGAATATAAACATTCACAAAAAGCAATTTTTTTACAAAACCATTTATTTTTACGTAATTTTTAGAAAAAATGCTTTGACAATTTTGTCACGGGTATATAATTTAATTAAATAAATTTATTTAGCTTCTGGTTATGATCTGTTATGGACCTCAAGAGAGAAACTATGAAGATCACACATTGTTATATTCTTAGAAAAATATTTTACAGAGAATACCGGATGCTTGGACTAGAAGGAATAGTGTAACAATTAAAAAATAAGTTTAATTGCGACAAGAAATGAATGTGTCTTACAGTAATAAATTTCATCACACATAATTTAATCATAATTATCAGTTAGAATATTTTATACAAAATAAGAATTTTATAAATACAAATATCTATTACAAGAATATGAATTACAATTAAATTGAATAAAAATTGGAAGCATTATTCAAGTTGTTTTGATACCTAATAAAATGAAAAAGTTAATAATGATAAATAAACCTTACTCTTGAAAGAAATTTGGGAGAAATATTCTAATGATTTTTAGTTTTAAAAAAAATCGGTAATAATCTCAGAAAAGCCAATATCAAATCTCGAACCATTCTACATTGATGGATGAAAAATAGAATATTAGAACTCAGAATGCTTGTGACGAATCTAATATGATTTAGCTGTTTATACAATATCTGTTTTGATTTACTTTTTATAAAATTTAAAATTAGTTTTTATATTGAATTTATCTCCTTTGTATTTTTCTGGTATAAAACTTTTTAGTAAAAAAGGCTTTTGTTTTTTAATATTACTCTTTCGAAAAAACTGCAAATAGGTTGGGTTTTTTAATATGAAAAAAAGTGCATCCATTATAACCTGTTAAATTTAAAATTTTGTTACGAGTTGTTCAATAAATCATATCTTTTTGCTTAAGCGTGTCACAGATATTTTATTTCAAACGTACATTTCTAATGCATTGAACTTACTGATCTTATCAGTTATAATTTGAAAAACTAAATACAGTAACTTTTTTAAGCTCTCTTTGATGACATTTTCTAATATAATTATTTACTTAAATAACAAAAAAATTCAATAAATGAACACTAAAAACTAATTTAATTATTATGAGTTCAATTTTACAAAATTCATTGTTTAATGACATAAAAGATTCATTAACCATTTGAACAGATATTTTCAAAAAGATTATAAAACTCAGAAACATTTTAGCAATAACTTCAAAGTATAATTAAGGATATTTTGAAAGGAAGATATTCGATTAACTTTAATGTGTTTACAAAAAGTTCAGTTTTACTAGGCAATATCTGGTTATATATGAAGTTGCAGTTATATATGCAACATTTATAAATTCCTAAGATTAGTTTAAAATTTAAATTAATTGCAACTCTTTGTTTTAAATTTACAATTGTCACTTCCAATATAACTTGTTCTCGAAAACAAGAACCGATTTAATTCTTTCAAGGTACTTTGTATTCCTGGTAACTCTGAAATATTTCCAAATGAAGCCGTGATCTTTCAACAAAATGTTCATTGTCTCATCAAATAGATATCTAAAAATTCAAACAAGAATCTAAATATAGCGAATATATAAAATGAATATAGCAAATAATGGAAATCTTCAAACCGTAGAGTAGCTTATAATTTCAGAAAAAGAAAATTTAAATGATGATGTCAAGAATTATGGTACATATTTGCTCAAATTTTAACCAAATTTCTTCCTTGTGAATAGAAAATTCAAAAAGAAAGGAATTGTAAATCTATGCAATATTTAAATACTTTTATTATTGCTGAAAATGTAGATCTTAAAACTAAACTCTGTGTAACAGTTTCTTTTTCCAATATTTATTATTTTTCTAAATTTTTCGAATGCTTCATCTTTTTCTCCATACACTGAAAGCAGTTCTAGTGGTGGAAGTATTACATGAAGTTGCATTAGATATTATTTCAATACGTTCAAACAATATATCTGATCTATACTTATATCAATTCGTTCAACCAATTTTACTAGCCTCATATTATCACACAAATAATTATAATGAGGTCATAGTTTAACTATGAAAATGCAAGCATAGAATTACAGAACTCGGGATATTTAATTAGAAATGCTAAAAAAGAGTAAAAATTTTAATTGAATCTTCAGAGCAGCAATAATTTTTTTACACATTTTTCACAAAAAGTAAAATTTGGTATAAAATGCACCTTGTGAAATTTAAACTATCACTTAACAGAAATTCAAAATACATCTGTTGTTTTTTAAGTTCACTTTTGTATAACATACATTCAAAAATTTAGACAACGCATGTGTTATTCTGCAGAGAAACTATTAAATAAAATTTAAATATGAAGGAAAAAAATTGACTTAAGTGCACTTAAGAAATTAAGTTTTTTTCTGCATTTGATATTGTTTAAAGGAAATATTTTTTCTACACAATGATTTCTCATCTTCTTAACTATATTTCAAATGAAACGCGCAATTTGCTTAAAATAAAATAAAAAGATTTTTCACAAGCAACACGGTATTATATTGATATTTGTTAACTTATACATTACTTAATTACTAATGAACTATTCAAGAGTTAACCAATAGTAAGCTGTAAGCAAGTCACGTGAAAAAGTCAATTTAAAAAATGCAATTTCATAGAAAAGATTAATTCACTCAGTTTCCAACTAAAAAATCATTGTTTCCAATCAGAGTCAATTTAAAAATATTACATTTAATGCATAAAAATAAAACCTGTAAACTTTTGTATAAAATGACTCTCTTCGAAAACTACCAAATATAAAATATTCACAGTGAAAATTTTTCTTAAGCATTCATTTATTCATCAAAATACAATTTGCAGCAAATAAACAGAACAGTTTGTGAGAAATGAGATATTTATTTCTACATCACTATAATCCACATACATAAAATATATGGTTCATAATGTCATCTTTCTTTCTTCTAGTATTTTTTTCTGGATTCCCAGAGGCTTTCCATTCTTTCGGAGAGATCTTGGGAAGTTATACTAAAAGCTATCGATTCTTTATGCCATATTATTTTTTGAGACGATGTGATTGAGAAGAGTCAGATGCATATGTTTTGAAAGAAGCTTATACTATACATCTGATTAAAACTGTAAAAATATGTTAAAACAATGTTTTTTATTGTTATTTGTATTCCAAATGTTAAAACAATATGGAAAGCAAATAACAATTAAAACATTAAGGTAATTTGCAGGCAAAATGCAAATCAAGCATGTGTAAGAGACAATTAAATATAGTTAACTTGATGCTATTTAATCTGTTCCTAAATTTTTTAGGTTTATATTGTATGTTAAGCTCTGTGATGGGAAGAGGTTAAGAGAGCAATATTTGTAATTCTGCTTTATACATACTTTTGGTGGCATGATATTTAAAAACTTAATGATTTTACTCAAGGATATGCCATATCAAGTTATATATTTTTATAGACAAAACATTTGTTCATTATATATATATATCAACAAGATCATGACAAAAATACTAATAGCTACAAAATTCGTCAACTTTTAATGGTAGTTTATACGATTATTAAAATGGGAAATAATGGTTATAAGGTTATTTTGGCAAATGTGTGTGTACAAGGGGTACCGACATAACGTAACTTGAAATATTTGTCCAAAATCAAATCCGGAAAAAAATTCAAGAAAGTTGTTTAACTCTATAGTTTTGCTATGCGCTTATTATATGGAACCACTATGTTAAATTTTGTTATTTTTTTAACAAATTAAATTCTTGGCTTTTTATATTTTTGATCTCAGTAATCAATGATAATTATCAATTTAATTTAAAAATTAATATTGAAATATACTATATGCTTTTTATATTTTTGATATTAACTAAACTTAGTGTTAAGTTAATATCAAAAGTTTAAAATAAATCTGTAAAAGATAAAGACATCATAGAAAATTATTATCTTTACACGATGCATCAAATGACACCAGTTTAGTTCTAAGATTTAAAATTAATATTGGCGAATAAAATTATTTCATTGTGGTATATGAAAAATTCTAGATTAAACTAGTCAAGATTAATGAAGATGTTTGTTTTAATGCTTGATACATTTTAAATTAAAATGTGTCCACTACATTTTATTCTTAATCGTTTTGCGGAATTTTTAATGTATATCTAATAGTTTAATAGTGGCTGATAAGCAGCGTATCTCATATCACTGACTGAAGCACTTTTTCGTCGGGAAAGTGCTTTGGGCGCCCTCTGTAGAGATATCCATATCAATAATCCGCGTTCGTTAGAACTTAATGGAAGCTTTCATTTCATTCTCTCACAGCGTCCATCAGAATATGAAAGACACTTTTCATTGGAGGAAAGCCGTGATAGGAATTCTGAATTACTCTCTTAAACGTAAGGAAACGGGATATTATCGAGAATATCGAAAGGAACTTTTACTGAATTAAAGCCGTATATAATCTATTTCTTTCAAGTTTTATTCAAAATTTAATATTAAGAAATTATCATAAAAATGAAAATATTTGACTTGCATTTAAATAAAATATCTTTACAAAATTCTATAAAATATCTATACTTTAATAAAATATCTTTACTTTTTGAAAAAAGAAAAATTTTTAAAAGTGTTAAAGAAATATTATACTATCTTTAAAAATGATTAACTATTTTAATTTTCGAAAGATAAAATTTTAATTTATAATTTTATTTATAATTTTTGAAAGATAAAATATTATTATACATTATAATGAATTTACAGTATTTTGAATATAAAGATATAAATACAAATATTTTCAGGAAATATCCAATATATCTGAGAATTATTTTTATATTTGATATTACAATATATTTGAGAATTATAACACTTTTCAATCTTTGTCGAAACTCAAGTACTAATCTCCAGAGTTAAACCTTCTAAATCAGTATTTGAGTCTTCATACAACATATTATTTTTCGTACCATCCAATTATTTATTAATGTCACACTTTTAAAATGATTTTACCACTGCTGTTTCTGTTTTATAAAGACCCCGTAAATTATGTTTGCTTTTTTTTTTTTTTTTTTTTTTTTTTAAAAGATCCTTTTTTTAATTTTGTCAAGTTTATGCAATTTCCTCAGTTGGGAGAAGCCCGAAATGTCTCTCAGTAGCCTTGTTTTCCATCTTCTTCATGTTTTTACTATTTGATGAGTTGGTATTTTTGAAGTGTAATGGCTTAATTTAGACTTCGTCTTTGGCCATTGCGGAAAAGCCATACTATGTAACAGCACCATCAACAGCCTCTGAAGTTGGCTGTTGGTAAACTACTCCAATTTTCATTTCGTTCTCTCAATATTAAAATGTTGGTAATATATTCAAATTTTTCAATTAGTTTTTTCTATTAAACTATTTATTTGATAATTGATTGATTTTTTTTTAATATCACCCGGTCACCACCTGTAATTCAAGTCATGAGGACTACTAGCATTACCCACCACAAACCCTTTTATAGGGTACGCCACATTCATTCATCCTCTCAGAAGATAGGACAAGATGACACAGAGAGAAAGGAAATACACTCCCGAAACGGGATTTGAACACGGAACCAACAGCCTTAGAGTCGGGAACGCTAACCATCTAGCCATATCAGCCGGTTATTTAATAATTCTACTTCAGCTGCTTTCTGATGAAAGTGCAGTTTTCTTTACTTTTTTCGTAAAGAAAACTGAATTTTCCAATTATCTTTCTAAGATTTCTTCAATAAATTAGATTATTTTTCCCTACGATTAAAAATCAATATATCACACATAGATGTCAAATTCAAATTTCATCTACGAATGATAATGTAAACTATATGTAACTACTAGATGTAAAATAGGTAAGTTTATACCATGGTCAATGACTTACGGCCTTAGGGCATGTAAGAGATTTTAAAAATCTGAGGTCAGACAAAAGTGAGCAACATTTAAACGTTAATAAGACCATCGCAGAATTCATAGTTCTCACGCTTATAAATGACAAGCGCATTTTATGTATCATTAGAAAGAAAGAAACTAGTTTATGCTTGTGAAATGTCTATCAAGAGTGAATCATTTCATTTACACAAACCTTATGCTGGAAATCATTCTCAACTCATCTAAAGTGAGAGGAAGGGATTGTTTTCCATAAGCCTAAAAGAAGAACTGAAGTGACAGTTTGAAAACGACAGCTTTTATTTTCTTGCGTACGTAAGCCAGATGCAATAATCACAACATAAAATATTAACATCATTTAACTAACATCAAAAAATAAATATAAAATTTTTTTTTGATGGTAGTTAAATGTTATTTAGTAATGAAATAGATCTTAAAGTGATTTATTAAAACGACTAGTCAATTGTCAATCATCAAATATACCAAAAGCCCTTAGAATAGTTTGTTTTTACATCTCAAAAGCTAATTTTTCCCTGGGAAAAATTAAAGCCATATTTTTTAACTTTCAACGGAAGTAAAAGTATTTTATAGTTTTAAAATTTAATCTATGCATGATATGATGGTAGGCAGCCTAGAGGTGATGTAACGTTTAAGGGTAATCGAGTGCAGCCAACAATATTATCAAGACTCATAAGTGGATACCTGAAAGGCTTTAGAATTGATAAAGACAACAAGATCTTCCCCATGTGCAGGAAATGCAACACCACACATTTTACCTCTGAACATCTACTTTCCTTCAAGCGACTCAGAAAATGGACTTGTCCTCTTATTGTTTTAGACTTTTTATTAGTTCATGGTTTCATTGATCTGGTTTAGTCTTTTGGCTAACTAGATGGGATTAGAAACAACAACAATAAACAAAATTGAATCGTAATACATTTCCATCTCTTGAATAATTTTTACGATATTCGATTTTTTGGTTTTTGCGATTTTTTGATTAAACTGTCCGAGGAAAAATATACTAATTTTTGTTTATATTAATATATTAATTTAAGTTTGAAATAGGGGAAAAGAAATATGCATTTTCTAAGCCCACTGAATTTGTACAAACATTAATAAGAAATTAAAAAGAAATATCTAGGAATATTGAGGAAAATAATTTCTAAAAAATAAGTACATTTCAAATTCTTGTCATGTAAGAAGTTACACATAAGCAAATTAAAGTAACTATGTAATGAAGTATACTGTAAAATACTGAAATAAATGTTGTATCGCTCACTTCATAAATATTCGAGTAATGCTTTAATTAAACATAGAATTTTCCCGTATTCATTAATTGTTCGTTGGTTTGTTACAATCACTCTTCTTATAGGAGAACTAATCTTACCAACTACTTTACTGTTCAATGGGAAAATCCAATTGTATTAATTCAAAAAATGCTCATAATACAGTTACGTTTATAAAAGATAGAAATTATCGCTATTGATGGAAAAAGTTTATTAGAATAATATTTACTTAAAAAATACAATTCAAAGTAATCCCTATCCAATCGGCAAATCTCTTATTCGCTGGATACAGCTTTGTTTTTTTCTTCATGTATTAAATTGTGTTCCAAAGTTCTGCAATTTTTATAAAGGTGTTGTAATGCCTTATTTAAATAAAAAAATTCAATTATCATTATAAACAAAAGAAAATAAATATTTGATAGACAATTAAGTAATTAATAACTCGAATTAATGTAATGTGATTTATTTTCTGTTGAGTGAAAGAAATTTAAATTGGAAAATTCCTATTCACTAAGAAAAATACTTAAACAAATCAAAATAAAGAAATTCAAAAAATGAAAAGTAATAATTTATATAAGTGCTTATCACACAAACTACAAATCATAATATAAGATATAAAACTACGACGCAAATGATATTTAAAACACAAAATTTATTGCATCCTCAATTATTTAAAAAATATATATATTTAATATACATTAAAATATATTTATTCAATTTAAATAGAACAAGGAATGGGATAACTACTATTTATCAGAAAGGTAAAAAATATAATACAATACATCAGCAAAAAGTTTGTAAGATTTTATGGTGTGAGATTTCAAACCATGCAAAACGTCTTAAAATTCAAATCGCTCTTTTTTGTCGGTAGAGAACGCAGCTGCCTTTTCTTCACAGATATGTTTACATTCGCTTTTTTTCGATGCTTTTTCACGCTTTTTTTATATTTTTGACAGCTGGAATCCGATAGGCACAGCCAATAAGTAACATTTTCTTCTGGAATAGAAAGTTGACGGGAAACAATTTCTTCCCTAAAAATAAATTATTTGATTTAGTTTTTTTATAATTGAACCACAACTCTTTGGGAGATTTCCTTTTGCCTTATATTGCATTTGAGAGGTTTATTCAAATTTCTATACCAGAAAATAAAGTTCTTTTCGGAAAGATTAAATGAATTTAATATCTTGTGTTAGAATTTAAAATATCAGTTTTAAATAAAAAATGTGTTTGGTAACATTGAGCTAAAAAGAAAAAACATGTTGTTAAAATCTATTTTTTATTCTTTCCATGTATAAAATGCTTTAAAAGAATATTTTATTTTTCCTGTCTAAGTTTCAAGTCTTCTCAGTTAAAAAATTTATCACGTTAAATAATACTTTTATTTTAGGAGAATTTCTAAATGTAAGAGTAGGCAATGAAGGTATACAGAAGTATGCAAGTGTGTTAGAAAGCAATCAATCATGGTTTCGCGAAGAAAAATATGTCAGGAAAAGCATTCTTATAAGATATTATCATAGTGAAGGTTTAGAAGAGTTGCATGGAGTACAGATAAAAAGTGTTAAAATGGTGATATTTTTTAAGCAAACATGTTTATACTATTTTTAATAATAGAATGGAGATTAAGGCAAATAAGAACAAATAAATTAATGGTAGTTGAACATCCTGGAGTATTAAAGCATATTGATGATAAGATTCAAACAGCAACTCCGATACTGTTGGCATCTATGACTGTAAAGGGGATTTTACTAACAAAATACGAGATACTATTTTACGTAAAGATGCATAATGAAACGAACTGTGCTCTTGGGTATCAGGAATTGTCATCCAAGAAGATGAAGAACGACATGATTAAAATTATGTTGCGATGCACACATGGACACAATGCATTGTGTTTGATGGAGACAAAACTATGTTCAAGGATGAATGGAGAGTTATGTTACAACATAATGACAAAGATCCATAAAGCTATAGAATACAATGTGCGTTTGATTCAGAGCTTAAAGCATTTTGAAGAGAAAAAATCATGATATGCTCACAAATTCCGTTGGAAATATCATCATTATACACATCTAAACAAGGGATCTGCATCAAATGAGGTTATGATACAAAATGTTGAAAATAAAACTATAAGAAGAAAATTTATTGAAATATAGCTTTATGTATGTCTCGAATAATTAATCGATAAAAACATAGATAATAAGATGTAAATTAATTAAACAACATAGCTCAAGAGTTGCAAAATGTGAAATATAAATACGTTTTTATACAACAATATCAGATTTTTTATGCATAAATCTGCAAACAAAGATAATAACGTATGCATTTTAATATAAGGAACATTATTAATAATGTTGATTATCGACATCAAAGGAAAACAAAATTTTTAAAAAATCAGAAAATAATTTACAATTGCTTAAGAATATGAATAATTTTATTAAATATTCATTTTCTTAAGCAATTGTAATTGCAATGTCGAAAGCAATATATTAAGTTTATTTTATTTTCAGAATATCATAATACTAATTACAGTTTGTCTTAAGATTCTAAGGAATTTTTAATACATTCCTGTTTGTGTTTGTAATTTTTGTATTATATATATATATATATATATATATATATATATATATATATAT
>JAPDSC010141970.1:39957-51353 GCA_026290005.1 Latrodectus geometricus
ATATATATATATATATATATATATATATATATATATATATATATGTACATCAGATCTGAAATCTCACTCTTCACTTTTAAAATTCACAAGTGACTTTAAATGCCAGGCATTTTTATAAAACTGGTTTAAAAAAAATTAAAATATCCTTTTTATATTTTATTTATATTTTATATATTTTCAAATTTTTGATATACTGCTTTGAAAAAGTCATTTACTAAAAATATAATTTTTTTACCCTTTTAACTAAGAAATGTTTTGAGGGGGAGTTATTGGATTGCTGAAAGATTCAAAATTTCACGTTTTTATTATTAAAAAATTAGTTTGTTGTAGTATAATATTAGAAATTTTTAAAGGAAATTGTATTATTTAGCAAGGAACAATAACTACTGGTCTGCTATCGCGAAGCAAATATACATCGATGCGCCATCTATTAGAAATATTCAAAATTACTGTCTTAAGAATTGAAACGTATTGAGGATTCAATGGAAGTTGTATGAATATTAAAATAGTGTTAAACTATTTAAAATCTTATGATTTAAAGTTAATTAAATAATCTATTAAATATTTCATAATAATTGATTAGAAATAGAAATGGATAATACTTATTATAAAACAGTATCAATTAAATTTAAATTATTAATTAAATTATAAGCAGTACAAGTAATGTTATTTACAAAAGTATAGTAACTGTTAGCATTAATATGAGCAAAGCAAAAACTTTTTATTTAATTTAAATTTTGTTTTATTTTTCGCTATTCTTCAAATTTAAAAAATAAATGAATATAGCTAGCTCACAAGAAATAATATCAGAAATTTTTCTCCCTTTCATTAGTAAAATTTTTGTGTTCAAAATATGCCGGATCTTTTTAGGAAGCTATGTATCATATGATCACACATTCTTTTTTCTTTTCACAGCGTTATTGGCGACTTTCAATGTGTTTCCATTTCCTTCCCTGATTTGGTCGGTGCGTCATCTATGGTCTAAACTTGAAATGCGTCGAGTGAAAACGATTTTGTAATCTGTGATATCAGTTGTTTTGTTGATTGATCTACGGCCACATTTCGCAAAAGAATTTGTGTTGACCTTTATACTTTACTTTACTAGACTAATAACTTTTTATTTTGCACTGATAGAAAAATTATGTTAGCCTATACTTTATGTTATAATATTAAAATAAGTATATAATTCAGCTTAAATAACAATTTAAGTAATGATAAATTATTTTAAGCCGTAAGCTCAAAGTTGGGGTTTTAAAATTAGACTAAGTAGAGAGTTAAAATATTTCTGATATCAGCGAAGAACTCCTGCATTTACAATATCTTCTGAGCCGAGAGATGAAGTCAACAGGATTTATTCTCAATGAATTTAAGAATAATTCCATTTAATCATCTCTGCTTAGTTTCCATAATTTCCTATTAAAATTTAAGCTTCTGTAATTTGTTGGACACAAACCATCTGATACTGCAATCTCGTCAAATTAAATGTGATGTAGTCAGATCAAACTTACAACTATTGTTAATTTCATTAATTTTATTAAATAAAATACACACGTAATTAAAAATTCAATAAAAGTTGCATTTTTAATTCTTAAGTTTTTACTCTTGCTGGTTCTCTTCATAAGAATTTTAATTCTTTTTCTTAATATTGCTTTTGGAGATAAATTTATTTTTAAAAACTATAAATTTATAAATAAATTATAGTTTGCAGGAGATAGATGTATTGCTTGTAAAATAATTTATCAATTTTTTTATATTCAGTTTAACTTAAACCATTATTTCTAATATTTATTTTAAACCATTATTTTTAATTTTAAATATATTAATTGTTGATTAAAAATATAAATAACTTAAAAATATAAATTAATTTGAAATGAGTGGAAATATAAATAATTTATAAAGAAAAATCTTTTAAAAATTTAATTTTCCTTATCAGTGGCACATTAATTTTCTAAGAAGTGAAAAATTCCTAAAAATCTGTTTTTCAATTCTTTGCTATTTAATTCTCATACTCTTTATTTAAAATTTAAAAAGAAATAGGCTGGATGTCAATTGTGTGCAATGTTTTGAACTATGTCATACGTTATTTACTTACTTATTTTAAAATGTGTATTCGCAATTAACAGTCATTTTTTCACATAATCCAACATAACAGTACCATCACAAGCAATTTATGTGAAATACGGTAATTTTCTTACATAAAAAAGTAATGGTGTATGTTTTAATCTAAAATTTGCTGAAATAAGTTTTCTGCTATATATATAAAGCAAGTACTTCGTTTTAAAAGTCGATTATTTTTAAATATTATATTCACTAATGTTAAAGTGAAATTCTACTTTAAGTCTCTTTCAAGTCTCTTCCTAATTCTCTGAGTTCTACACTGACTTAGTCTTTTGACTCTGTGTGTTTAGTCTTTAAAGTCTGAGTTATTTCAATTTTCTTATAATATTTCTAAACTAAGTGTTTTTAGTAAGTGTTAAATATAATAGATTAAAATATTGCATTCAATCAAATACCAAGAAATTTATAACTGTTTCGTTTAATTCTTCAGTTTTCTTATTTATTAGTAAAAGAATATGATAAAATAGCACACAGTTAATGAAAATTCCTTTTTAATTTTATTCAGTTAAATTTATTCAGTTGATTAATAAACTAGCATTTTACAGAAAATTGGATAATCAGTAAAGGCTGCTATGTGAATTTATACCATAATCAGAATGAAGCTCTTTTTGAAGTTTTGGTCATACGACTTGCTTTTTGAATATTTAAATATTTTGGGGTATCAAGGAACCTCTATTAAATTATTACTAGCTTGATTGATTTCAACAGAACCAAGGATAGTTTTTTCTTATTGGAGAAGTCCCTCGCTTTTGCAACAGCCGATTTATGTTTTCGATGCAGTATATGGAAATAATATTGAGCAAATATTATAAAGTACCTGTAATGTAACAAGAGCATTATATTTACAAATAACTATTAACTTAATTAAAATGACATTTCACAAAATTATTTCCAATTGAGTACTTATTTATTCAGATGCGATCAAAATCAAAAACTATGCAGATAATCGTAATTCATTTTTCAGTTAAAGATTTCTCTCTGTCGCCACACATAAATGGAAAGAAAGGAATTTATGTAGACAAAGAAAGGAATTTATGTACAAAATGATTCTTGAAAATTGCGCATCCACTTTTTTTGCTACAAAATACTTAAAAATCTATTGAGACGGAATTAGAAAAACGGTTTCGATTATAAACTCACTGCGGGTTAGTCGTGAAAGAGGAATCTTCAGAATAAAAAGTACCAAGTTTTTGACATCCCTATCAAAGTGGAAGATAAATTTTTATTTTATTTTATTTATTTATTTATTATTTTTTATCCAAATACCAATTTAGAAAATACAAATTAAAAAAAACATTTTGCGTATTATTTATAGCTTTGAGAATTGAAAATATGAAGTTTATTTGTAGTCATAATTATGTCTATTTGCTATATTATGCATAAAGTGGTTAAATATTTCGTTAGGAAAAGTTGTATCTCTTATTCACAAAGTGGATATTTGAATGACTTACAAAAGATATCACTATATAGTAACAAATTTTTTCAAATATTCAAAATTAGTAAAAGCATTTTATTACTTGAAATGCATTGTGAAAAATAATAAGAAATTAGATTCATTTGTTAAAAAACATTTATATTTTAGGCAGTACTAAATAAATAAGGTTACAATTTAAAATAAATATTACAATTAAATACTAATTTTTCTTCAAAATGAAAACATTTTTCGATTAGAAATACTGCAGAACAATAGTTAGAACTGCAGTGATCAGTATCTCATAAAATATCGATCAAGCAATTTCAGATTTATGCTCGTTGGAAAGGTGACATTTCACACTAAAAAACAACTTTTACTTTTTTCATTTGATTTGGTAAATTCATTTATGTGTTAAAAGTGGAATATTCAACAAAAAGAAAATTCGTTATACTTTACAATTTTTATTTAATAAAGGGGAAAATACAAGTTATGAGATTGAAATTATGAATGGTATTTATGGTCCCGATACTGTAAAAGCCCCAGTTACGTGCAATTTCAGTATCATCGATTCAGTTCAGGTATATTTTATGTTAAAAATACATTTTATCCCCAGTTAAAAATATATTAACATACGGGTGTATCCTCGTCGAAATTGTCTATAAAATATGAAAAATTGTCGACGGTGACCATTTGTTAGCAATCCTAATATCTCCCAGAACTTTAAGACAACTTTAAAACATTTTTTAACCTTTTATGCTAAGCCAATCCGAAACAAGTTACGTAAAAATAATGGATTCCTTTTTCCCCCAAACTACTATATTGATTTCTTTTAAAAATAAATTAATTATAAATTTCATAAAATCATTTTCATAAAAAGTATTTCATAAAAAGTAAAAATAGAATCTAAATTAGGAACCATTTATTTATATAGTACAGTCAGGCACACAGAACTAGTAAGAATGTTTTCACATTTTATCGATAAGCATTGTTGCCAAATAATCACGTGATGATGCATGTTTAACTAAGACAGCAAATCGCATTCATTATAGTTATCGCAAATCTAGAATTCTCTAGTATAATTATATCGATTTCAGTGTAAAATAGCACAGCTTTGCCTTAAATTCATCCAATAAGAAAACAACTTTGACAAATGTAAGTGCAAGCATCATTTTTAATTGTTTGAAATAATAATAATAAAAATAATAATATTGTACTTTAATTAAACGAATTGATTAATTACTCTAATTATTATACTTTCATTAGTATTTTCTCTTAATAGATTTTGAAGCAATCTCAATGAAAACTTTTACATTTCATACCATATAAGATAGTAATCGATGTAATTTTAACATGTTAAGAAATTCTAGTAGTTTGCTTAAAATTTTAATCTCATTACAATATAAAAAATTTCATTTAATCATTTCTGTAAATACTTTGTAAATTTATTTGAAAATTTAAATATAGTAGGGAACCGCAAGCTCAATTGAAGAATTTATTTTTAAAAATTTGATAAAATTTTATGATTAGTCAAAATTAATTACTTTTTGGTAACTTTTAACATTAAGTTCAAAACAGTTTTTATATTTAATCATAAATAAAACATTAAAGTATTGTAAGCTAGTTAAGAAAATTCCGGCAATAAGCTGATTTTTTTAAGATCAGAGTTAGTCATCATTTCTATTTAAAAAATTTACTTAAATGATGTGCCGCCCAACCTGTCTAGTGGTTAGCATACCTGACTGCAGATGGGTGGGATCTGGGTTCGAATCCTGGCTCGGGCATGGATGTACTTTCTCTCTCTCACTTTCTTGTCTTAGTTCTTTCTTTGAATGGTTGCCTACTCTATAAACGGGTACCTATGGCATGTGTGTACTGAGGAAGTCAGACTCCACACCAAATATGGTTCAGTTGGAAAAGTGGAGCAGCGCACCCCATATTGCCGCCCTGGATGGCACACGACAACAACAACAATTTAAATGATATAACAACAAAATACCATTGAAATCCCAACATTTAAAGGTTTCATTTGTAAAAGTTAGATATAACTTCAGTAAATAGTTTGTAAAAAATTTACACTTTTCATTTTTACTCGTAAAATGTATCTCAAATTAAATGTCTTAAAACTAGTTAAACAAATGAGATATTAACAAATTTGTTCATTAATTGTTTTTTGAGTGTATTTAAGAATAGTAGATTATTTTTATAATTTTTTTATGAGTGAAGCACATATAGTAAGAATAAAAGCATTTATTAAATTGAAAATTAGAATAAAGCGAAAAGGAGTATCTTAATAAATTTTTGAATATTTCAAGTAAAAACACTTTGTGCGCGATCATGGAAATTACATATTATGGGATTATATTTTAAAAAGGCAAATATATGTTATAAAACTCATTAACCACAGCTTTATGTGATTTGACCTGGCTATAAGTTGAAAAAATTTTAATATTATTTTTGAAGGGTATGATATCATAAAATATATCTCATTTTCGTATATTTTGTGAGATAAAAATTAGTTAAAAGCTGTAAATTTTAAAGTTAGATTAAGTAGTTCCGTTTAATTAAGTTTGTAAAGTCAAAATTGGTAAAGTTCAATTCTTTTTTATTCATAAGATAGCGGATCAGTATTTAAGGATTAAAACGAGAATTTACAGAAAGATCCCAGGTTATAAATCATGCAAATATATTTCTTCTAAATATTTCAATGTTTCTTAACTTTAACAAGACTTATAAAGAGACATAATAATTTGTATTTGAAAAGTTCTTTAGAATATTTTCAATTTAAGAATGAATATAAAAATATGGGAAAGGTGAACTGTTATATAAGACGAGTACTTTTATTTTAATATATAAAGCTTCATTGAGGCGTGAATCAGTGAAGATTTTTCTGACATGTTGCATTTCTACAACTGATGTACTTTTTCTACAATATTTAAATAGATGATAATTAGATAAATATACCTCAAACAAGAAACGAAAAAGGTGGCGTTTTTTATATTATTAACGATGATTCAAAATATCATTTGCATTACTTACAATAGACTTTTTTGAACATAAGAGAAAAAACTACTTTTAAATCAAGCTGATCAAATAAAATTATACAATTTTCTATAATGAATCAGAGAAATCACATACAAACTTTATTGCAGGTTTGAATGTGTGTTCTTATATATGCAAATTATTTTTAAGTTGCAGTTTTCAGTTTTAAGAATAAATGTTTCTGTTTAAAGTAAAATTCAGAAAACCAAAACATAAATAGTACTAATTATTTTGTTTGACATTTGATCAACATGTTTCAATTAATTACTTTAATATTGTAATGAATAATTATTTTCGTAAATTGTAAAGCTTTTAGATATTGTATGTTAACATCAACATTTTAGCAATTTAAAAATACTATAAATTTTATGCTTTAAAAACACTAAAATCATTTTTTAATTATTGTAAGAAATAAATATTACTATTATAAATTATCTAACAAAAGCATAAAACAATTATTTATAATATAGCTTGTAAAATGTTTATATTCAATTTTCATATTTTATTTTATTAGGTTAATTAATATTTTCTGACTTAAATTGTAATGAATTTTATTATAAATAATTAACTAAATATTTAAATATTAGAATGTTTATTATATATATATATATATATATATATATAAATTATTCAATATTTAAGATATCATTTATTAATATATTACATTAAGACATAAAATTTAATAAAATACATTAGAAATGCAAAATAATACGAATAAAACAATATTATTAGTTACTTCAAATGTTCTTTTAAAAACCATATAATTATTTATTAACATACATTTTTGCTGAAATGTTTAAAATAATAAACATGAAATCTTAATTTTAAAAAAATGTATCTTTAAAGTTAAAAAATAAATAACATTATTTGTATTAAATCAGATTATAATTGCTTAAAAAAAATCAATTTTCATACATATAATAGGTGTTAATGCAGTGGGAAGGGTAGTTTTAATTAGGTTTAATATTTTGAAATGCTTTAATAAAAATGTGTTGTAAAATAATGCTAATTTTCTTACATATAGAAAGGGTTAAGTGTTAAATAAGTACTCATTTGAAAGTATGAAAATTTCTTTGATAAAATACATACATTAGAAAACATCAAATACCTGTCAATTTAAAAAGACCTACAGGGGAATATCGCAAAGTATATAATAAAACAAAATAACGCATCACGCTATACACCTTGCGTGATATGGACATAAAACTATTCAAAACATTATAAAATTGAACAGTTGTGACCATAAAAGTAGAAAAAAATGTATCAATTTTATACTATATTTCTTCATACCTATTTATATGTATATTTTTGAGTTTTTAAATTTTTTCTGATCAAAAAATTCAAATAACAGTAAACTATTGCATTCTTTGAGAGAGCGAGAATGATTTACATAACTTTTAAAGGAATATCTTGATAAAAAGTAAGCGTAATAAATGAAAGTGCAGCTTTTATTTTTCTGTAGTTATAGAGATAAAATTTTTAAATATTGAAAAGATTATTCATAACATTAAAACATTATATTATAATAATCTTATCAGAAAAGATATAATGATACATTAACAACATCCTAATACTTTAATGGTAAATATTAAATCAGAAATTCCATAATTATATTCAGATTTAATCATTATTTGGATTCGTCTTTGATTAAAAACAGTACCTCTATGAATAGCAGAAAATATATTTCTTAGGAAAATCATTTTAATTGGATATCATAATAAAAGAGCAACTTTATAAGTTCTAAACGTAAGATTGAGACACTTATGAATTCTTCGAAAATTTACACTTGAAATAAATCTGTGACGGAAACCTTTTCTGAGATCAATACTAAACTCAGAGCACAAATCAAGTTTTAAACGGATCTGAATCAATCTTTTTGAGTTAATAATTTTAGACTTTTCTCCTTTGTTATACATACATATATATATATATATATATATATATATATATACTATTAGAGCAATTATTTTTTTTATTTTTGGCAAAAAAATATCAAAAGTTCCCAATTGTAATAAGGAAGAAAGATGAGCTATTCAATGGGAAAGACTCCCACACACAATAAAATTGGGAGTTAAAGTAACGAAACGTGCTTAAGGAGACAGAAATGTTCGGCCGATGAGAATTAATCAGACTCGTTCTAAAGCGCTGAAGTGAGTTCAAAAGCTCTTGTGTATTTTTCATAAAATATTAATGCTGAGAAAGTTGTGTAGGAGCCCGTTTCATAGAGTTTGATATTCTTCGTCCTTTGAAATTGTCTATATTATTACAGAAAACTGAAGTACAAATCGTAATTACTCAATAATTTGATTTTGCCTTAAATAAAAATTTGTTGATGTATAAATGTTTCTTAATCGAATTTCCAATGAGAGTACAAATTCCAATAATTCGCTAGATATTGTTCAGTCATTGCAGTTCTAGTTTTACTTTAACATTTCTTCCTTTGAAATATCTATTTATATTTATCATTAGATAAGAAAATACTAAAATTCTAAAAAATATTACTACGAAAATATAGATTTGTAGTATAATAGTTTAGTTATTTATCACTGATTACAAATATTGATTTTCCTAAAAAAAATCTTGTTGTGGTCAAAATATATATTCCAAATATTCACATAAATGCTCAAAGTGCACTCGTTCTCAAAATTCTAAATTATGTCTAAAATGCAAAAAAAGCTATGAAAAACCATATTATACTTCCCAAATAAAATACATCAATGCTTGTAAATAATCCTTTATACCAAAGTAAATCAATTTTCTCTCTTAAATTATATTAAAAACAATTACTTTAAAATTTTTAAACTACTAAATGTGAAAACATTATATTTAGATTTGGCAGTTTTATTAAAATAGTAAATAGCTCAATAGTTTTTAATAATAAAGACATAAACTTAGAAATAAATTGTAAAATTCTCAAAAAAAAAATTCCGATAATATTAAATAATATATATAATACATTTTTGCTATATATATTAGGATAATGAATACAAAGTTATTCAAATAGGATTACCAGTGACTA
The DNA here is from genome assembly GCA_026290005.1 of Latrodectus geometricus. Lineage (NCBI taxonomy): Eukaryota > Metazoa > Arthropoda > Arachnida > Araneae > Theridiidae > Latrodectus > Latrodectus geometricus. Next base: position 49,548 of record JAPDSC010141970.1, read on the forward strand.
CAAAAATAGCGTTGCATTCTTACAAACTTTAAAAAAGAATGTCATTCGAAAGTAAATTACAAGTTACCAATAGACTAATCAATTACAACATGAACTCATTCAAAAAAATTGCAAATTAATAATTAATTTTGGACATTATTTGTAAGCAATGATAATTATTCATATTTTCAAGTACGTTCGCCATAAAATAGTTACGCGAGTGGAATTAATAAATGTAAGGGGAAAAAAGTGTGTACTATATTAAACTGAAGAATTTTTCAAATATTTTGAAAGTGAATTGAAGGTAGCTACCAAAAGCTCATTTTTTATATCGTGAATTGTCATCTAACGTATTATAAAACGTGGAGACCTCAATGAAGCACTCGTTATGGTCGGGCTTTTTTTATGTGCTTGAATTAGTCAGTTATATATTTCCAAAGCATATTCGTGTATATTTTTCATTTTGAGAATTAAATATCTTATTACTGCTTCATTTGAAGTAAATTAATCTTAACAAGATCAATTTTATTCGTCAGCTAATTATGAATTCTATATTGTTAAAATATGTACTTTGAATGAAATAAATTAAGGAATGAAAATAATTATGTTTAAAAATTTGATAATTTATCGGTATTAGCATCGTAATATAAATAATGTTTTTAATAATTTAGTTAAAATAAAAAGTAAGACATGATGTAATGAAATTATATTTTTCTAAAATGACTCCTATGGGATACTGCCTGGGAATATTTGATTAATTTGCAGATATAAGTACACTTTTCGTCTGTTTTTCATAAATTTTAAATTATGAAATTTATGAATAAATATCAAATAAAAAATTATTTAGAGCCAATCAGGGAATTTATTTTCTTTAAATAAACATGGTTGTCACAATCCCGAAGTACTCAATTCTGTCAAATTCTTTTTTTCTTTCCTCACCCCTCCTGCTTTTTTTTCTTCCTCTTTTTTCTCATTATGGTTGCCTCTTATGAGGTTGAGAGCTGCCCTTGAGTAGATGTCACTGTTCTGTTGCTATTAGCTTCTCTTGGGGACTAAATCACCCACGTGTTTGCCGTGCGTGGAAACCCGTGTCTCTGAAAAGAAGCGTCTTGATAATTGAGGCTCCAAGAGACCAACACATTGCTTTGGCCTCTGCTTCAGATAAACGGGAAGTGTGTTGTGGTTCTCAGCACATCGATCTTCTTTATGAAACAAGCGATCGGTACAACTACTGGATGACTCGTTAAGAATGGAGGCATTCTCAGAGATGTACTGTGAGCGTATAGGATCTGGCTAGCACTGGTGCAGCTTGTCTGCATCCCCTTGTTGGGACTCGGTGGTGTGGCCAAATCCCGAATTTTTATTCCTTTAATATGGAGAACAAAAATATTTCATTTCTCCAGTGGAAGCAACACATAACTCAATTCAATCTACTCATTCTGTATCTATGAGGCATCTCATTCTGACTTTTGATCTTCCGCAATCTGTTAAAGCTGCTTATTTGAATTTACCCGTTCGGCCATATATTCCAAATCCACTGCGATGCTTCCAGTGCCAACGTTATGGACACGCGAAGACTGCTTTCAGGGGCAAATTTACTGAAACAAACTGTGCCGTAGTAGGCTATGATAGTACAAACTGCACAGCGAAGGAGCATGTGTCAACTTTCATGGTGACCATCCCTCCTATTATCGAGGTATTCCACTATGGGCCCTGGCTAAAGAAATCATCACAGTTAAGATTAATTACAAATGCTCATATCCTGAGGCTCGAAGTATAGTTACTTCACATACTGCTGGAGTAACTTAAACGACTGCAACGAAAAAA
>JAPDSC010141972.1:0-10721 GCA_026290005.1 Latrodectus geometricus
CCATTACAGTTGACACACACCTCCTTAGCTGTACAGGTCGAATTATCGTGGCCAACTGCTGCGCAGCGAGCGCAAGTCAGTTTGCCCCTGCAAGCATTCCTCGAGTGCCCAAAACGTTGGCACTGAAAGCATCTCAAGGGATTTGGTATATAAGGCCGGACAGGTAGATTTAAATATGCAGCTTTTACATTGTCAGGAAGGTCTGGCGTCGCAAAAGTCAGAATGAGATGTTTAGTATTAATAAACTGTCCATCTCTTCTGACTGTGATGCGTTTTACGGCACAGACCTTTTGACTCTGCAAATTTTCGAGTATCTCATCTGTCGGCGTGTTTAACAAATCCCTTGCGGAAATCACACCCTGTGAAAAATTTAAGTTGTTGTGAGGCGAAACAGTTACCTCTATATTCGCTAGCAGCTCTATCTTGCTCAGCATTGCTGCTTGTGTGGAGTTTGCAGCCTCTACTAACAAGTCACCCGAACGCAACTTTCGGATATCTTTCACTTCCCCTATTAGTCCAGATATTCCTTTATGTATGAGAAAAGGAGACACATTTTCGAAGGTGCCCACCTTTCTCTTAATTACATAAAATTTTGAATTTTCATTTTGCGCTAGTTGCTCCCGAGGGAGAGAAGAAAAATTTTTATTCTCCATTAGAATAAATTTAAAATTTCGGGACCTGACCGCACCACCCACCACCGAGTCCAACAAGGGGATGCAGACCAGCTGCACCAGTGCTAGCCAGATCCTATACGCTCACAGTACATCCCTGTGATGGCCTCCACCCTTAACGAGTCATCCAGCAGATGTACCGATCGCTTGATCCATAAAGCCGATTGATGTGCTGAGGACCACAGCACACCTCCCGTTTACCTGAAGCAGAGGCCAAAGTAATGTGTTGGTCTCTGGGGGCCTCAATTACCAGGACCCTCCTTTCCAGGGACACGGGTCTCCACGCACGGCAAACACGTGGGTGATTTAGTCCCCAAGAGTAGCTAATAGCAACAGAGCGGCGACAGCTGCTCAAGGGGAGCCCTCAACCTCGAAAGAGGCAACCACAATGAGGGAGAAAAGGAAAGAAAAGTAGAAGAGTAGAAGAGAGAAGAAAAGAAAGAAGAGGACAGATCACTGGGGTACCTCGGGATTGTGACACCCGTGTTTACTTAAAGAAAGTAAACCCCCTGAGGGGAATGAGGTGACGGATGGAAATATAGAATGTAATTTGTTGCCAACCTGCATATTCCATGATTCCTGCCATAATGAATAAATAAATACTTCAACACCTCTTCTCACATCGGAGAGCGGAACTGATGATAAAATTCGATCTGATGCAGCTTTTGCAGCTGCATCCGCTCTCTCATTTCCATAAAGACCTACGTGACTTGGTACCCAACAAAATAAAATTTCGTAACCCTTGCCAGCAAGGGATTCCAGTACTCTGAAAACTCTAGACACAACAGGATGACAATTAAAACTATTGCCTCTCAAAGCTTCCAAAACACTCATGCTGTCAGTGTATATACAAAATTTATGATAGTCCTCTGTATTCACCTGCTTAAGTGCGTGGTATATAGCTGTTGCTTCAGCAGTAAAGATGGAGCAGGACGGATGTAGGCTGTAACTAAAAGATGTATTATTCATAAAAATGCCACAGCCAACATGTCCTGCTGATTTAGAACCATCCGTGAATACAGGTTTGTATAAATGATACTGACAGCGATGAGATGAAAATAGCTGTTGAAAGACAATAGGTGTTGTGTCAGATTTTCCGTATTGAGCAAAGGAATAGTTAAAATCGAATGTCGGGTGAAACCAAGGCGGATGAGCAAAGTAATTTGTTGATTCAATCCGCAAATCACGTAGATCAGTAAGAGATAAATAAGTCTTTATTCTTGTGAGAAAAGGTGGGATGCTCAATGGACGAGCATCATATAATCTTTTAATAGAGGCATTTGGAATCATGGAGCGTAATGGATGATAAGGGGTCGACATAACTTTAGCGTAGTAATTGAGAGACAGCTGCATCCGTCGCAGGTCTAAAGGTAATTGATGACATATTACATATAGACTCTGGACGGGTGATGTGCGAAATGCACCTGAACATATTCTCAAGGCAGAGTGATGAACGGTGTCCAATCTGCGTAAGACGGAAGACCTAGCAGATCCATACACAACACATCCGTAGTCAATGCGGGATAATATCAGAGATTGATAAACCCGAAGGAGTGACGAGCGATCTGCACCCCAAGATGTATTTGATAACACCTTGAGGATATTAAGCGATCGCTCACACTTCTTCCGCAAATGTAAAACATGCGGAAGAAAAGTTAATTTTCTATCGAAAATCACTTTCAGGAATTTTACCTCATTGACTACAGGTATTGGTGTATTGTGGATGTGTATCACTGGATCATTATGCAGGCTTGTCTTCCTGCAAAAGTGGACACAAGTACTCTTGCCAGGAGATATACAAAGGCCATTCTCAGCACACCATGCAGCTAATTTATTTACAGCAGTTTGTAATTGTCTCTCAATTAATCGCATATTAGACCCCTGACATGATATTTGCAGGTCGTCAATAAACAAAGTTCGTTTAATAGATGATGGTAAGTGATGGAGGATGTTGGTTATGAATAAATTAAAAAGTGTGACACTTAAAATTGAACCCTGAGGTACGCCCTCAGGTTGAGTAAAAGTATTGGAAAAAAAACTTCCAATACGAATTTTAAAAACGCGGGAGCTTAAAAAGTTCTGAATAAATATTGGCAGATTACCCCGGAAGCCAAAATCATATATCCTACGGAGAATTCCATAACGCCACGTACGGTCATAAGCCTTTTCTATGTCAAAGAAAATGGAAACGAGATGATTCCTCCGCACAAAGGCATTGCGGATCTGCGTTTCCAAGTATGTAATATTATCAAGAGTGGATCTTCCTTTTCGGAAGCCACTCTGATTGATATGAATACTATTATTCTTTTCTAAGACATATACGAGGCGGGCATTGACCATACGTTCGAGAGTCTTACATAAGCAACTCGTCAGAGCTATAGGTCGATAATTCAAAGGGTTAGAAGGATCTTTACCAGTCTTTAGGATCGGAATCACTATTGCTTCTCTCCAAAGAGTTGGAAATTCATTTTCAGTCCAGATCCTATTGAACAGAAGTAATAAGTTCAACAGGGAGTCTGGACTTAAGTGTTGAAGCATGTAATAGCTGATTCCATCAGGTCCCGGACTGGTATTATTGGCCTGCTAAACGAAGGACTATAAGAGTCAGTGCTCGAGACATTAGCAAAGGTTTCACCAAGGACATTAGCGATTTCCTGAGGAGAAGAGTGTACAGCAGCTCCGGTTTTTAATACAGGGATAGAGAATTCCTTATAAATACCATTGGCTGCCTTCACTCTTTTCCACAACTGCTTACTGGATGTACAAGATGTTATAGAAGAAAGATAGCGAGACCAAGAATCCCTCTGACTTTGACGACGAGCTCTACGAGCTAAAGCTTTTGCTCTCTGAAAGGCGATTAAATTCTCCGTTGTGGGGTACCTCCGAAATAACCCCCATAGTCTCCTCTGCCTTTTATAGGCATTTTGACATTCATCATTCCACCATGGTTTACAACGCCTGTATGGTATAGAGGATTTTGTTGTTGTTGTTGGTTGGGTTTTGTGGCGCAAGGTCCAAAAAGGACAAGCTGCGCCAAAAAATTAAATTTTAAGGAGAATTTTTATTGGCAAAACCCATACACAACGTTAAAAATTTAAAAAACAAAAATAATTGTATATAAATATATTAAAATCTAAATAAGTAAAGTTGTAAAAGTAAATTTTATAAAAATTAAATAAAATAAAGAAATCCAATTGCCTTTAAATAGGCAAAAAGATTTCTGTGGGGTGGTTCCCCTAACAAATCAGATAAGGTTAAAATATCACATTTAAAAAATTGTAAACGTTGCTGGTTAAAATAATGACATGATATTAAAATATGATGAATTGTGTAAGGTTCATCACACGTTTCACACCATGGGTTTAATTCACTTAGAAATAGATGTCTATGTGTGAAACGTGTGTGTCCGATACGAAGGCGAGTTAATCGAACATCGGCACTTCGTAACGGTAAAATTGGTAATGTGGTGAGGTATGGGAAAATGTTTTGTAGTTTGTTGCCGACCTGCATGCTCCATGACTCCTGGCAAAGAGAATGTATGAATCTCTTAACACCCTTTTTCACATCAGAGAGCGGAACAGATGGTGAAATTCGACCTGATGCGGCCCTTGCAGCCGCATCCGCTCTCTCATTTCCATCAAGACCTACGTGACTTGGTACCCAACAAAATAAAATTTTAAAACCCTTGCCAGCAAGGGATTCCAATACTTCGGAAATTCTAGACACAACAGGATGAAAATTAACACTATTGTCTCTCAAAGCCTGCAAAACACTCATGCTGTCAGTGTAAATACAAATTTGTCGATACTCTTCTGTATTCACCTGCTGAAGTGCGTGGTAGACAGCTGTTGCTTCAGCAGTAAAGATGGAGCAGGACGAATGTAGGCGGTAACTGTACGAGGTATTGTTAATAAAAATACCACAGCCAACATGTCCTGCTGACTTAGAGCCATCTGTGAATACAGGTTTGTAAGATTGATACTGACAGCGATGAGAATAGAATAGCTGTTGAAAGACAATAGGTGTTGTGTCGGATTTTACAAAATGAGTAAAGGAATCAATAAAAGCAAATGTTGGGTTATACCAAGGCGGATGAGTATAGTAGTTTGGTGATTCAATCCGCAAATCACATAGGTCAGTTAATGTAAGATATGATTTAACTCGTGTGAAAAAAGGTGGGATGCTTCTTGGACGAGCATCATAAAGTCTCTTAAGAGAGTCATTAGGAATCATTGAGCGTAATGGATGATGAGGAGTCGATATAACTTTAGCGTAATAATTGAGAGACAGCTGCATCCGTCGCAGGTCTAGTGGTAATTGTTGACATATTGCATATAGACTCTGGACGGGTCTGGACACGTTTCACACCATGGATTCAATTCATTTAGAAACAAGTGTCTGTGTGTGAAACGTGTGTGTCCGATACGAAGGCGAGTCAATCTAACATCTGCTCTCCGTATCGGTAAAACTGATGATGGAATGAAAGATGGGAATATGGCACACAATTTATTAGAGACCTGCATACTCCATAACTCTTGCCAGAGAGATTTAACAAATGTTTTAACAACCCTTCTCACGTCGAAAAGAGGGACAGATGAATGGAGTGACGACGATGCAGCTTTAGCAGCTGCATCTGCCTTTTCATTTCCCTCTAGACCTACATGACCTGGGATCCAACAAAAAATGATGTCATAACCCTTGCCAGCAAGGGAATCCAATGCTCCGAAAATCTTGGACACAACTGGATGACAATTGTTATAGTTCTTCAACGCTTCTAAAACACTCAAACTGTCAGTATACATGCAGATTTTATTAAACTGCTCTGTATTCACTAGCTGAAGGGCTTGATGAACAGCCGTAGCTTCAGCGGTAAAGATGGAGCAGGACGTATGGAGGCTGTAACCATAACTGGTATTAGCATAAAATATGCCACAGCCAACATGTCCTGCACTTTTTGAACCATCCGTGAATACAGGCGTGTATGATGAGTACTGACAGCGATGAGATAGATACAGCTGTTGAAAAACTGTTGAAGTTGTGTCCGATTTTCCAAATTGAGCAAAGGGATTAATGATTTTAATCTGTGGATCATACCAGGGTGGATGTGATTGTAAGTCCGTTTTAATAAAACGGACATCATATAGGTCTGTCAAATGTAGTTGATGTTTAGTTCGAGTGAGAAAGGGTTGGATGCTGTACGGTCGAGCATCATACAATCTCTCTACTGCAGGAGAAATGGCCAAGGAACGTATAGGATGTTGACGGTCAGAAATAACCTTTTCGTAGTAATTGAGAGACAGCTGCATCCATCTCAGGTCTAAAGGCAATTGTTGGCAAATCGCATAGAGACTCTGGACGGGTGATGTGCGGAATGCACCTGAACATATCCTCAAAGCAGAGTGATGCACAGTATCCAGTCTGCGTAAAACGGAAGACCTTGCAGATCCATAGACAACACATCCGTAGTCAATACGAGACAAAATGATTGATTGATAGACACGAAGCAGTGACAAGCGATCTGCACCCCAAGATGTGTTTGATAACACCTTGAGGATATTAAGCGATCGCTCGCACTTCTTCCGCAAATGTAAAACTTGCGGAAGAAAGGTCAACTTTCGGTCAAATATCACACCAAGAAATTTAATCTCGTTGACTACAGGTATTTGTGTGTTGTTCAGTATGATAACTGGATCATTGTGAATACTGGTCTTCCTGCAGAAATGGACACAGCAGCTCTTGCTAGGAGATAGTGTGAAGCCATTCTCTGCACACCATGCAGCTATTTTATTTACAGATGTTTGTAATTGTCTCTCAATTAAACGCATGTTCGAACCTTGGCAAGATATTTGCAGGTCATCTACATACATTGTGCCATGTACAGAAGGTGATAGAAAATGTAGAATGCTACTAATGAATAAGTTAAAAATTGTTACGCTTAAAATAGAGCCTTGGGGGACACCCTCGGCCTGAGTAAAAGTATCGGATGTAGAGGATCCAACACGTACTTTAAAAACTCGGGAGCGTAAAAAATTCTGTAGGAACATCGGAAGATTACCCCGAATGCCAAAATCATATAATATACGGAGAACACCGTATCGCCACGTACGGTCGTATGCCTTCTCGATGTCGAAGAAGATGGAAACCAGATGGTTTCTCCGCACGAAAGCATTGCGGATTTGGGTTTCCAAATAAGTTATGTTATCGAGAGTGGATCTACCTTTACGGAATCCACTCTGATTTACATGTATACATTTATTTTCTTCTAAGACATGTACGAGACGGGCGTTGACCATACGTTCGAGAGTCTTACTAAGGCAACTCGTCAGAGCTATTGGTCGATAATGTGAAGGTTCTGAAGGATCCTTACCAGGTTTTAGGATCGGAATTACTGTTGCTTCATTCCAAATTGATGGAAATACATTTTCGGTCCAGATCCTATTGAACAAATGCAATAAGTTCAATAGGGAGTCTGGACTTAAATGTCGAAGCATTTGATAGCTAATTCCATCAGGTCCTGGGCTGGTATTATTGGCCTGCTGTAATGCTCGCTTCAATTCCAACATCCGAAATTCGCAGTTATAAGGCAAAGCTTGTCTATGGTCAAAACGAATTGGTATTTGCTCAGCTCGACTCTTTGTCATTAAAAACGAAGGACTGTAAGAGTCAGAGCTGGAAACGCTTGCAAATGTTTCACCAAAGACGTTCGCAATTTCCTTAGGAGAAGAGTATATAGCAGCTCCGGTTTTCAAGACGGGAATTGAAAATTCCGTATAAATACCATTGGCTGCTTTTACTTTTCTCCATAACTGCTTACTGGAAGTGGAAGATGTTATTGAAGAGACATAGCGAGACCAGGATTCCTTCTGACTCCGACGACGAGCTCTGCGAGCTAGTGCTTTTGCTCTCTTAAAGGCAATTAGATTCTCCGTTGTGGGGTACATCCGAAACAACCCCCATAACTTCCTTTGTTTTTTATATGTTTGTTGACATTCTTTGTTCCACCATGGTTTGCAACGCCTTTTAGTTGTAGAAGAACTTTTGGGTATAGACGTATCAGCTGCACTTATAATTGTTTGGGTGACTTTATGAACGGCAATATCAATATCCTCGATCAAAACCATTGCACCATCAATAATTGCCAATTGTGTAAACAACGTCCAATCTGCCCGACTGTACACGTAAGTAGGTACACGTTGCTGCACACTACTACCTCCAGTCTGGGAGATGACAAGCGGGAAATGATCGCTGTTATGCAGATCATTCCCCACGGATGTCATCAAGATGTGAGCGCAAGCCATGGCAGTTCCAAGAAACAAAGGAAGTTATTTTTTAAATAGAAAAGCTCCTCCCCCGGTGCTGGAAGGCGAGTCCTCGATCATTTCATCGAACGATAAATTATCTTCCGAGGGATGAAGGGAGACAGCATCAGCCTCCAGGGTCATGGCTTTACGGGTGGATAAGGATGATTTACGGAAACCCTCCTGTGCAGATTTTAATTTAGAGGATTTAACTGCTCTGGATTTAGCCAAAGAAGCTCTTCTGATGATAGGAAATGACGATTTTGGTCTTTCATTGTTTGTTTGGGGTAATTTCGTAACGGGGAGTGACAGAATATCCGTTTGAGTACTAATTGATTTGGTGACTTTTTTTGCAGCGGCTGCGTAACTCAATCCTGGTTGCGGTGTGCGAGAGGTAACTATTTTTCTAGCCTCAGGGTATGAAACTTTATTTTTCACTTTATAGTTGGTTATTTCTTTTTCAAGTACCCATTTAGGGCAGTTTCGAGATTGTTTGTTTGTTTGTTTGGTTGGGTTTTGTGGCGCAAGGTCCAAAAAGGTCCGAGGGATGAAGGGAGACAGCATCAGCCTCCAGGGTCATAGCTCTACGGGTGGATAAGGAGGATTTACGGAAACCCTCTTTTGCAGACTTTAATTTAGAGGATTTTACTCCTCTAGATTTAGCTAAAGGAGCTCTTCTAATAATAGGAGATAATGACTTTGGCTTTTCTATGTTTGTTTGGGGTAATCTCGTATTGGGGAGTGACATAGTATCCGTTTGCGTACTTATGCTTCTGGTGACAATTTTAGCAGCGGACGCATAACTCTTACCAGGCTGCGGTGTTCGAGAGGTAACTTGTTTTCTTGCCTCAGGGTAGGAACATTTATTTTTCACTTTGAAGGTGGTAATCTCTTTTTCAAGTACCCATTGAGGACAACTGCGAGAATAGGAGGGATGGTCACCTTTACAGTTGACACATGCCTCCTTTGCTGTGCAGGTCAAATTATCGTGGCCAACTGCTGCGCAGCGTGCGCAAGTCAGTTTGCCTCTGCAAGCGTTTCTCGAGTGTCCATAACGTTGGCACTGAAAACAACGCAAGGGATTAGGAATGTAGGGCCGAACGGGAAGATTCATGTAAGCAACTTTGATATTGTCTGGAAGGTCTGGGGATTTGGATATATTGGGATATATGGCCTGACGGGTAAATTCATATACGCAGCCTTAACGTACTGCGGAAGGTCTGGGGTCGCAAAAGTCAGAATCAGGTGCTTGGTATCAATTATGTTACCGTCCCGTCTGACTGTGATGCGTTTAACGCCACAGACCTTCTGATCTTGTAAGTTTTCAAGAATTTCTTCCGTCGGCGAATATAATAAATCCCTTGCTGAGATTACACCACATGAGAAGTTAAGGTTGCCGTGAGGTGAGACAGTCACTTCATAGTTAGCCAACGATTTTATACTAGCCAGAATGGTTGCTTGAGAGTCTGATGCAGCCTCTACAAGCAAGTCACCCGAGCGCATTTTTTGTACTTTTTTGACTTCCCCAACCATACCCGATATTCCTTTAGAGATTAGAAAGGGGGATACTGTAGTAAAATTCCCCTCCTTTCTTTTTATTACAAAAAATTTCGGTTTTAATGTATCTAACTGTTGCTCCCGCGGGAGAAAAGTGTAATTTTTATTCTCCATTTGAATTTTTTTAAAAATTCGGGATCTGACCGCACCACCCACCACCGAGTCCAACAAGGGGATGCAGACCAGCTGCATCAGTGCTAGCCAGATCCTATACGCTCAAAGTACATCCCTGTGATGGCCTCCACCCTTAACGAGTCATCCAGCAGATGTACCGATCGCTTGATCCATAAAGCCGATTGATGTGCTGAGGACCACAACACACCTCCCGTTTACCTGAAGCAGAGGCCAAAGTAATGTGTTGGTCTCTGGGAGCCTCAATTACCAGGACCCTCCTTTCCAGGGACACGGGTCTCCACGCACGGCAAACACGTGGGTGATTTAGTCCCCAAGAGTAGCTAACAGCAACAGAGCGGCCACAGCTGCTCAAGGGGAGCCCTCAACCTCCTTAGAGGCAACCACATTCAGGGAGAAAAGGAAAGGAAAGCAGAAGAGTAGAGGAGAGAAGAAAAGAAAGAGAAGAGGATAGATCACTGGGGTACCTCGGGATTGTGACACCCGTGTTTACTTAAAGAAAGTAAACCCCCTGAGGGGTCATATAATTTGCGGAGAATACCATATCGCCACGTACGGTCGTATGCCTTCTCGATGTCGAAGAAGATGGAAACCAGATGATTCCTCCGCACGAAAGCGTTGCGGATTTGGGTTTCCAGATATGTTATGTTGTCAAGAGTGGATCTTCCTTTACGGAAACCACTCTGATTGACATGTATACATTTATTTTCTTCTAAGACATGTACGAGACGGGCGTTGATCATACGTTCGAGAGTCTTACAAAGGCAACTCGTCAGAGCTATTGGTCGATAATTTGATGGTTCTGAAGGATCCTTACCAGATTTAAGGACAGGAATCACTATAGCTTCGCTCCAAATTGATGGAAATGCATTTTCAGTCCAGATCCTATTGAACAAATATAATAAGTTCAACAGGGAATCTGGACTTAAATGTCGAAGCATTTGATAGCTGATTCCGTCTGGTCCTGGGCTGGTATTGTTAGCCTGCTGTAATGCTCGCTTCAATTCCAACATCCGAAATTCGCAGTTGTAAGGAAAAGCTTGTCTTTGGTTGAAACGGATTG
>JAPDSC010141977.1:0-12799 GCA_026290005.1 Latrodectus geometricus
TTCTCATTTACAGTAATTTCAAATTCTAAACAATTTAGAAAATTATTTAATTTTGTCTTGTATAACTAATAACTTAAATTTATTTCTGTAATTCCTCTTCAAATATAGCAAAACTTAAAAATTAACTACTTGCTGAAAAATTCTAAGACTATTTTGCAAAAGAATAAACTGTTTATAACAAACGTAAATGCTGTGAAATTATTTATTTATTGAAGAGCTCAAAATACCTATTTCCGTTATCTTTAAAAATTAAACATATTCTAAGTCATAAAATCATAAAATTTATCAAATTATTAAGCAATAAGTCCGTAAACAAGAGCACATGTTCTAAAAATATTGATACTGATTGTTTTTGTCAAAGGTGTCAGTAAGTCCAATATACTTTATCAAATAAAATTAGTAATATTATATATTCGAAACGACAGTTGTTATTCTCAACCCCTTTCGATTTTGATAGAAATAAGGCAATCATTTCTTTTTGATATTTGCTTCCTCAAAAATTTTACGCAATAACTTATTTGATAAAAATTTTATATTATGAGATTCAATTTGTACGAATATGCATTGCTCTGTAAGAAAGTATAAATGGATATAATTGCAGTGGGGAAAAAAGCAGTTAAAAATCCTGAGAAATTATTTGATATTTTATAAACTGTAATAAGACTAGTAAGTTTATATTGTGAGAAATGAGTGTGCTACGTAAGAAAATTGTAGTAATTTGAATAGTGATTTTGCTTCTTCTATTTGAACGAAAAAATTGATGTAGTATAAAAATGAAGCTAAATTTTTGAAAAAGCATTCTGTAGGTTATTTAAAAATAGACCATCTATTTATATTTCATTAAATAATGTTGAGAATTATAATCATTCTATTAATTAACGTATTAATACTGATAAATTATTTTTATTTACTAATAAACAATTCGAAAATTCTTTTTGGAAATCCGAAAAATATACATTGAAGAAATAAAAGTTTAAGAATAAATACTTATGCATTAAATATTTTTTTTGTTAAAATTATTGAAGCAAATTGACCCCTCATTTATGTATATTTTCTTGACACAAAATAAAAGAAAAAAATCAGATTATATATTTCACCTTATTATTTAAATAATTTAAATGCTACACTAAATCAGTGGTGTAGAATGCAATTCACAATTTTAATGTGAAAATAATATGAAAGAATGACAAAAAATTTACTGCACATTTACTTAAGAAAAAATCATCTTTATTTTCGAGTTCAACTTATGTATCATACAGTTTTCTGAATTATTTTCTGCACATTTGCCTTTAGAAACCCAAACGTGACAAATAATAAAGTTCCTGAAACTCAACAAATTATATAAAACATATTTTAAGGTACAATGAAATTTAACTTGTTGATACACTAATTAGTATAATAGGATTCCTTATGGCTGTGACATTTTTACCTATAAAATTACGCTTAATTAAAAATTCACAGTCTGTTAAAAATCAGTGGCATACCTTTATATATGTTGCCGAAGACTCAATTGTGAAATATTTATCAATATTTTTAGTAATGTAATCGAAATCATTGTCAGGAGCTGATAATTTAATTTTTAGACGTGAAACTTTGAAATGGTAAAACAACGTCCATTTTATTTTTACGGAGAATATTCTGGAATCGATTTATCGTACGATACATTTGTAATAACTTTAAGAAGAAAGTAGTTTTGAAAAATATCGCGCTGAAATTTTTTCTTTCACAAATTATATTATATTTTTAAATACAATATAAACTTAAAAGCATAAACAGTTTTTAATATAAGTCATGTAAAATCTATCATTTGTAGGAAATAATATATGAACCGTTTAACAAATAAGTGTAAATTACAGCATTCGAAAACATTAGAATTTTAGCACATGTATTTTCGATTGGAATAAAAAAATCATTATCTGGGAATAGAAATTGCTCCTAAGGGAAAATAATAAATTAAAATGTAAAATTAAATGGTAGAGACTAACAAAATTTCAAAAAGTATCTTAAAATTAAAACAAAATAGCACCTTTCGAAAAAGGAGGTTATGTGAATATTTAAACAGAATAGTATGCTATTAATTCCCATTATAATTTACTTGTAAAATATAAAGGTTACATAGTATAATTGCTGGTCTTGTAAAAGTTAAAAAAATATATAAAATGTAGAGTGCTTAGGAAATGTGCCAAAAGTGTGCAATTTCATACAGCTCAATGAAACATTATCATAATGAAATGTATTTCCATTTGAGAATATGAAAGATTATTATTCAAGGCATTTGAAAATATTTCATAGAGATTGTAAAATATTGCCAAGGATAACTCTATTCAATAATGTTTTTATTCACTGGCTTTTTCCATAAGATTTGTTGCTTAAAATAGCAATTGCTATTATAACAAATGATAAAATGTACGAGTTAAATTTGAAAACTTTTGGATATAGTCCAAGTGCGAAGTTCTATTGCCTATCTCACTATGAAGTTAAATTCATTAGATATGAATAAAACTCAAGTAAACCGCAAAAAATTGCAATTAACGAAAATAATAGTTAAGATTTTCTGGAAGATCCCAAATCGGAAAATATAAGTAAGAAATATTTAAAACCAAGTAGAGCTCTCAAAATATTTGTCTTGTTTATAATTAAATTTAAATCTGATTACTTTCAGTTGGGTAGTTATTTAACTTCGACTCTCTGGTGAAAAATCACCGAAAATTACGAACCGTCGCCAACTACAAGATCTGGAGGAGACTCAGAAGGAAATGTTCATTTAATGAATACTTTCGAATTTAATGAAGCGCTTATGTCATTGTTCCTTATATGTTAATATTTTATTTCGTACGCTCTAATAAAGCCAAGTGTAATATTATGACACCACAAGCCACCGACAACATTAGCATAGCAAAAACCGTAAAAGTTTAAGTGAACGCAACGATGATCTTATAATAGGTGATGATCTTCCGTCCACTTACGCGGAACAAGAGCACATCAATTACTGATATTTCATAACTAGAAACTTGAAATTAAAAATGGTCACTGAGTGAAGCATATTATTAAAATATAAATGTTTGGCGTAACTTCTTTAAATGTGTTTAACAATTACAAGTTTTGAGCTCATCTATGCAATACCATTGCTGTTAGACCGAAATACGATTTTGTTTTAGATTTTATGTACAAAGAATATATTGATTCAATGTGTTTCGAAACAAACTCTAAGATTACTGTTTTCGATGTAAAAAAATTAATGGTCACAAGCTGTCTTTGAGTAATATTACAAATTGTTGTTTCTATAATTTCAAAAGACAGGGAGATAAAATATACCAGAGACAAAGCTCATCATTTACAAGTTCCATTTGCGACGGATTTTCGACTTTGGAACAATGGCTCTCTCGCTAACAGATGCTTTTAGGAGAAGAGCCTTGCTTCTAGTCAAAATACCCGTCTCAAATGGAGCTTCAAATGACGGTTTTGAATCTGATTCACTGAACGATGTCTCCCAGTCCATGGGTTCCTCCTCATCAAGGGGGACGGAACCCATTGGCAAAAAGACATTCACTTCAGTGAATATATCAGGACATGGCTCCCAGTCCATCGGCTCAATGGCGTCAAAATTGGGAACATGTACTGACATCGCGAACATTAGGCTTAGCGAAGGTACAAGATATTAAACAAATAAAGCCCAAAACTTATAAAAATATGTTTAATTCAATTTAATTTCTGGAGATATAAATACAATTTTCGGTGAAAATGCGCTTTAGGTCCCCTACTCTGCCAACTTGGCGAAAGTGTGCTGTGGGTCCCGTACTTGGCGGGTTTTCAAAAACGCTGTTGCCATGGTGATAATGGAATACGATTTTTAACTAATCAGCAACCAATGAAAATGACTGATTTTTCAAACTGAAACTAATTAACGACCAATAAAAATGCTAAAAGAAAAAAACCAATTAATGAGCATGCGTGAAAAAACGTAAATTATTTCCTACGGAGGTTGCCATAAAGAGCTTATTGGGTATAAAAACGCCCGGTTTACCACGCTACGTGCATTTATCGCCAAGTTGGCAGAGTAGGGGACCTAAAGCGCAGATTAACGCAATTTTCAAATTAATATATAGAAATATACAGACTTATTCGCTTTATTCACTAAAAATCAAATCAGTGTTTTCAATGTATACAAACACAGAATTTCACTCAAAGCTTCTAAATGGCGTCTGAGTTAACTCTCACAAATTGCAAGTCAGGCAGAAAGAAGTGGTCAATTGAATAGGCACTCCACACTCAGTTTCACTGTATGAAAGAATATGGTTGTTAAAAAACATCGATTTATATGAGAACATAGATTATGGATAACAGAGATTTATATGAGAATAAAATGCTAAATAATAATTTAAAATTTTTAAATGCCTTTGATTTTTTGTTCCGTTTTTCTACATTTAAAAGTTTAAACCACCAATTATTAAATATTCTTAATCAAGTAAACTTTTTACTTATTTAAACCCGTTCAATATAAATAATATTTATTTTAATCGGGTTTTAATGGCGATTTACTTAGCAGTTATGGTTTAAAATTATCGGTAAGTATTTTAAAATACAACTAACCTATTCACAAAATAAAAGGAAGAAAATATTATAAATTAATTAGTATCCTTCTGTTAATGGAGCAACAAAATGAAGCTGTATTCTGGGAAAAAAATACTGATTACTGTCAACAGAAGCCGGCTAAATGCATCATAGACAACATAAAAGACTTTTTTACAGTTTTTAATAGTACAATTTCTAGGAATAATTTTTCATAAATATTGAAACACTTCGTTGTTGTCTTAAAAAGAATTCGTAGATTCTGTTGGTCGCAGGAGATTAGTTTACCCAAAACACAGTTTTAAATGTTATTCCACTAATTGACAAAAATGATGATATGAAAGAGTTACTTTTTCTAGCCATGATTTATTAACTTCTAAGTATAATATGTCACAAAAATTGAAAAGGTCAGTTCTGATTTGTATTACATTCAATTTATGTTTTTATTAATATTTGGGATAAACATATTGAATAACAGTTTCAAAATCAAAAATATTTTCTCAATATGCATTTAAAATCTTAGAAATTAAATTCTTATAATTCACACAATTATCTTTTAATACAAAATAAAAATTAATTCGGTAAAGATAAAATTAGTTCCTGAAGAACGTAATTTAATGCATCTGAAATTGTGGCTTTCACTTAAACAGGCATTTATACAATGACGAACATTCCTGCGAACTTTTTGTTAAATAACATCATAGGATTTATTTTGTTATAAATGTTCAGAAAAAATAAAATCATTGTAAATCAATGTAACGGCGAATGCAGTATTTTAAAATTTCAAAGCTCTTAACGTCGTTTACAGAATATTTGTAGACACAAATAATCAGTTGGTTGCGTAAAATAATAATAATAATAATAATAAATTAATTTGAAAATTATTTATGCTTTTGTTTCATATAATTCATACTAAAACGAATAATCATTTTCCTGCTTTTTAACTGCTGTCAGTATCGAACTAGGGAGCATTCTTTCATATTAACAGTTCGTTTCCAGTTTAATAAAACTAACAATTAATTCAAAAAGTAGAAATAGCAGATATTTTCTCTAAATTTAAAACATTTTTCCATATATATTACGGTTATATAACATTTAATATAATATCGTAAGCTTTCTCTTAAAATTTTAAAAACTGAGAGAACATGAAAACTTAATAAAATAATTCATTTCAAAATATTTTTCACAGGAGCGAGAACGGCGGGGGTCGACGCTATGTTCTAAAATCTACTAGCAAAGAACTCCTAAAAACCATTGAAGATTTAATTAACCCTCATTCTTCCAAGAAAGCTTCTGAATTTTATGAATTTATTTCGAAATCAAAATTTTATTTGAGAAAGAAAGTTATATTCAAAATAAAACACAGGTACTAGATAGGCACAACATTAAATATTTCCGCTTATTCAATATTTAGACGCCATCTTGCATGAATATTTTCCTAGTACATATTTACGTTTTTATTGTGACTTAGTAACGTGTCACAAGAGAATAAATTTTCAAGCACACATCCGGTATATGTGCATGCAGAAAGTAAAAGCGCAGTTATCTTCTATTTCATTTCTTGTCCTAGCATCAAAATTCCTTGCGCAAGATTGAATCATGTATTGAACTAGCTAGATTTCGAACGTCATATTAGCGTCGACGCTGAGTTATTTCATTGTATCATCTCTCTGCTTATGTTTATTCATTTCTTTCTTTTCCAGTTCTTATGAATCAGTTATTGTATATTTATTTTTTGTCAGTGTCTATTATAAAAACAGTTTTTGTCATTCTTTTTTGCTGTAATATTTCTATTATTCTTTTCTTTAAAATCTATTAAGCCAAATCAGGTCCATATTGTCGTGTCTCAAAAGGCACATTTTCTTACATGTAATAAATGATTTTGTACCATTTTAAAATCTCTGATTATTTAAACTAGAAGTCTTTTTAAAATCTCAGTTAACACTTTTAACTAAACAGTACTGGGATATAAAAAGTCAAATTCATTACTTAGAAGTTAATAATAGAAAAACAAATCTATCTCAAATAAATTTTTTTTCTAATAGGAAATTTTACTTCTTAGTGAAGATTTAGTGACGAACTCTATTGGCAACATATCGAGACATTCGGCATTATTGAAAGTATTACAGTGATTTGATTTTATAAGGTAAGTACTTTTATTAAAAAAGTAGAATTATAAATTTCAAAATTATATAGCGTCGGAATATTTCAACAGCGTACTGCAAATCAAGGATTTATGCTTACAACATATCAAAAAGGGTTAATAAGTCGATTAGAATATTTTATATTCATGAAAATACTAAATTTTATACTTTTTGATATAAATACGAATATGAAAGTTTAATTATTTATTAAATCCATTGACTTATTTTCTTAGTCCACAGGAATTTGTTTCTTCTTTCCCAAGAATATAAAGTCTCTTAAAGTAAAGAGCTGAAAATTAAAAGTGTAAATTAATATAAATTATTAACTATTGACACAGGGCTTAAATTAAGAAAAAAATAAATTTTTTTTCATTTAGTGATTCTTAAATTAAAATTTGTTACAATTTTTAGTAAAATTTATAATAAACATTATTTTTTGTGTTGATAATTCATAGAAAAATTTACATTTTTTTATCATGATGCAAATTTAATGTTTTAATGCATCACAAGTTAATTAATATCACTTAATTATTTTTCTGTGCTTGTATTTAGTTCCAATGGTCCAATGCTTATTTCCAATGTAGTTAACTTACGAACATAAATTTAGATTTAAGTTGTAGTAAAATAAGCTAAGGAAAGTGATTCCTTTTACACATCACCCAAGAGGTTGGAATCCAGATGCGTTTTTTTATTTTTTTTATAGTAGTTTCACCAAAGAGCCCTAATTTCACTTTTGCACATCAAAACTGTTTTTATTTCTATTAACAACAATACATGTTTTTAAAATGCCAAGAAGAAAACAACTATTCTGAACAATGCCGATGAAATAATCGTTCTCAGGCAATGCTTATACACGTCTTTCCAAAGTCTCTGTATAATCGTCAGTCAATCAGATGGTTTTTACGACAAATATTTAGTCGTTGATTCCATGGATAATACTGCAATTTTTTATGTTGATGAGCAATAATGGTTAATCGCTCTGCTCAATTAGCTTATAATATAGTAAATACATCTGTCTCATTTTTGCTTATAAGTGGAGTAAAAGCATGTTATATAATATTTTTAAATGTTCAATGCTTTTAATCAATGTCATTTTCTGAAGTATTACTTTTCATGATCTGCAATGCAACATAGTATCGGCAATAATCATAGTCTAATTCCCTCGAAAAACCAGTGTCACAAATTGCCACTTCGTACTTAGAATGCATGCTTATTAAATTGTATTATTAAAGTTAATTAAAATTTAAAAGATTTTAAAATTCTAAAATCTGAGGATGTTAACATCTGTAAATGTATCAAAATTATAATGTTAATAGGCCAGAAGTTTTCAGGAATCTCGAACAATATTTTAGAGTATTAAGCATTTTGGTTTCAGTATTTAAAAACAGTAATTTTCGTGAGAAAAAGTTTTGAAAATGTACATTAATTCCGTTTATTTCTCTTGGTTCGAAAGTGTGCAATGTTGTTTGTGTATAGTTCTTTTTTACTATAAATTCTAAAGTGTATAAGCAGAATCAAAATTTTAATACGTGCCACATTTTATTTTAGAAATTACTACTATATTTAATTGTTTTCGCTTTAAGGAATAAATTCCACAATTTTGTTTGATTTTAATTAAGTTAAGCTACATGACTATGATTATATTATAAAAATAGATATCAGAAATAATTCCAATGGAAAAGTCGCTCTTAAATTTCTGCGGACATTTAAAAATCTTATGTAGAATGCAAAGCGGCTTTACAGAATATCATTAATATGCGGGAACCATAAAGAAATAAATTTCATTCATTGTGTTTTATTTCCGGCCAGGATTTGCATGTGTGAGATTCCATTTTGAAACACATAAAGAATAAAAGAGAAAAACAGTTCCAGGTAATTTTAAATATATTCAATAAACTAATAACTTGAAAAAAGGAAATAAAAGAATTTAAAGTTTGCAGTTAGTGTAATAAATTTCTAACAAATTCGAGCTTACATTCAACACATAAATTTACCAAAATTACCTTCCTCTGAATAAAAGCTAATTAAATATAGTTTTGAAAATTATGCTAAATTCTTAACATTTTCCCGAATCATTTAAGCATATCAGGAAATCTGGCTCTGAGAATAATTTTAAAAATTACATAAAACTAGAAACTGCGGTTCAGTGAAAATTTAAAAAAGTGATGATTTTCTTAGATTATTATAAAACCTTAATTTTACAGACTGAGGAAATATTTTAATTTCTTCCATTTTAAGTGAAAATAATTTGGTTTTCTTTTTTTTCAATATTCTTAAATAATATCTAGTGTAATTTGCATGAGATTAATTAAAGAAGATTGGAAATATCGACACCTGATTGTCGATTCTCAGTGGCACAATATGCTATTTATTTTTTCTGACAATTGAATGCCTCGTTATATTCATATATTTTAGCATTCTTTGGCAGGTACATTAATTGTTACGAGATAACTACTTGATGATAATAGTCAGTTATCCAGAACAAATACTTCAGATCTTTGTCACCCATGATGAGAAGTTATCATCTCGTCACCTTTAATGATTGGAAAATTATCCATCTTGAATACATAATAATAATGTTCTTTCCATCATATTAGGTATAATTTATCTCCAGTAATTAGTAATAGAAAGTCGCCACCAGTAAGGATTGAATTGTATAAAGTCGTCACCAATGATTAGTACTAAAAAGTCATTCCCAGTGATTAATAGTTAAAAGTCGTCCAGAGATTAATGGAAAGAAGTCGACACCAGTAATTTGAAATAAACAATGCCGTCACCTGTGATTTATAGTAAAACGTCGTCATCAGTGATAAATGGCAGAATGTCTTTGCCATGTTCGAAATTATCTCCCTGTTAACAAAATTTCATTCTGTTCTTGCAAATGATCTTCATACTTCTTTGCATAAAAAATAATTCTCTGGGCTTTGGATGATTATTATGAACGATTGATAGTTCTTAAAGAAATAAGTAATTTCCACTCACAGCATTTGAGAGTCAGATATAATTTTGCAAATGAAATTATTACTTTCTGATATATGAAGTATTTTATTAATCAAAAATTCTTTCAAAAAATGACTGGTTAAATCCAAGTAATATCCAAATATTTTTGGTTGACCATTTTCTTTTATCAGCAGAATGTTTAAATATCCTTATTGAAGGAAATGTCTGTCAATATGATTCACATATTTCTGTTAGAATAAAATATAATGTTGATGAAATAAATTACAGTCTTGAGTTTTAGTCTGGAAATGTAATTGAAGCGAATAAACGTCAATGAATTGCATTTGTTTATGAATAGCACTGCTTTCAACTGTTTTGAACAATTTATACATATGAGTAAGCTATTCAAAATCTAAAATATATTGTTTATTCAGTCACTCCTTCAGAGGGATTTCTCAAGAACTATATAAGGTAATATTTTTGAAAAAAATAATAAATTAAAAAAAAAATTTCACTTATTTCAGTTTAACTAAGTTATTTTACGAACCATGCTGTTTAATAAATCGAGCATAAAACACGAGTTAATTTTAACAACGAAACATTGGAAATGGGTAATGAATTCTTAATATGGATGTTTCTTCTCATCTACAGTAATTTCATATTCTAGTCACTTTCGAAAAATTTTTGTCTCGAAATGTATAACAATATACTTAAATTTCTTTGTCATGCATCTCAAAATATATCAAAACAGAATAATTTAAGATTTGCTGACAAATTATTGGAATATTTTACAAAAGAATGAACTATTTTTAACTAACGTAATTGTTCTGTAAATATATTTATTTATTGAACAGTGCAAAGATACCTTTTTTTGTGATCTAAAAAAATTGAATAATTTCTGTCATCATCATGAAATCATTGAAAAATGAATCATGAAATCGTGAATCAATGTCAAAATCATGAAAATTTATTATCAAATTCTTGAACTACTGAAAAAATATTGTAACATTGAAACTTACTGTTTCTGTCAAAAATGTCAGTAAGTCCAATGTGTTTAATGAAACCTTCCTATGGCTAAGAAATTCCTACGACTAATTTCACTTTGCACTTTTTTAAATGTTGTGGAAATTTGACCACGTTTATAACTAAATTTATGGTTTTTTTCCCTCCCCCTGAAATATCAATTTAATAATAATGTAAATGTCAGCGTTGTGTCTTAAGATTTGCATTTTATAATATTAGCATTCATCGTGTGAATGTGTTAAAATATTTACTAGATTTGTTTTCATTTTAAATATAAAGTCTCTGACAAAATTTATGAAGTAATCATGCCAAAAATATTCATAGTGGTACGTGTGTTTCAGATTAAAGCAGATCCTGAAGAATTCTCCGAATTTTCAATTTGGGGTTTTTACTAAATATAAGGGGTTTTTCTCCAGAAATATTATTTTTTTTAATATACATATACCTGTAGTATCTTAAGGGCTGAATTTTACAATATTTGCACCAAACATGTGAATATTTTAAATACAATTAATTTTAAAACAAATTAAAATTTATTTTTATATAAATATAAATACTTGTAATTCCTTTATGAATGCATTTGATTTAAAATGTCTCTAACGAATTTTTTTAAATAAACGTGCCAAACCATTACCTTCTAATAGCAGAAAGTTTGACTACCACGTGACCAAATGGCTGTGACGTTGCATCCGCAGGCTATCGCTTTCTTCTAAGTGACGCTTGAACAGACTTGTTACTGTGTTATTTACCATTAACCAATCACTCATTTTCGACATATTCTTCAAAATATATTGTTTTTATTCCATACAATATTCAAGAACATGCCTTATAAATGTTGCGTAACTGCCTGTAAAGGCAACTATGATAATGGACCCAAAGTTTCTCTATTTCGATTCCCACGTGAAGAAGGTTTAAAACGCCAAAGGATTCGCGCAATTCCGAGAGAAAACATGGAAGTGACCAAACATTCCAGGGTAAGTAAATAATTTTTTTTTATTGTTTCAATCAATATTAAAAGAATGTTTGGGATTAAAAGAGAATGAATAATAGATTAATTGTTAAACTCATAGCTCTTTGAAAATATTTTCTAAATGCATTCTAATGATCATGTCAAATAGAAAATGCATCAAATAAGAATTAGTAAAGAAGACTAACTTCTTTGTTTCATGTATATCAGCTTTCTTATATTTAAATTTTACTTCTAGGTGTGTGAACTGCATTTTAAACCAACTGATATATTAAGAACTAATGAAGCTATTGATGAGAAAAATGGTAAAAAAATCATCGTAAACAATTATATTCAAATAGTTATTTTTATCCATTATTATGAATGCATCAAAATAAATTGAATAAAAATGTAGAAATGTAGTAATATAGTTTAATATTGTTCTATTGTATGTAAATAATTTATTTGTGTTGTAATATGCAAAATTATATAGGGAAATTTTGTTTATATATATATATAATTTTTAAATTTTAGTCATTGTATGTATAAGATTTCAAAACTTGCCAAACTTGCATTATTTTTTAAAGAAAATGTTTATGTTAATATTTCTTTTTCAAACTAAACTTATGCATTGTTTTTAGAAGAAATATAAGGAAAGTATGATTCTAATAAATTATTTTTTCTGATTGTCTTTTCCTCTTCAACCACACAAAATTATCACCCATTAAATGCATTAAATATTTAAAATCTATCATACGCAGGGAATATATTTTGCTAATAAATTAATCATGTATATTGCATTTAATAAATTTTAAAGAAATATTTTCAATTTATAATAGATTATGTTGTTAATTATTATTTTAGAATAAAGTATAACACCCAAGTGTTTTGCTTGAATTTTAAAAAAATACACAGGAAGGATTAATTATATATACATATACTTTTCATAAAAGTAATTCTATTATTAGATTTAGCACATTAATAATCACCACAGATATATATTTCCATTGAAAGTACACAAAGGAAAATTTAATATCCAATATTGAATAAAATTTCATTGACTAGATTTTATAGAAAGTTTTCTTATTCAAAGCAGGGCGCTAGGGGTGGGCAAGCCGGGCCCCTGCCCGGGGCGGCAAACTTAGGGGGCGGCAAATTGGCCCTAAAATTAAATTTC
>JAPDSC010141978.1:0-16254 GCA_026290005.1 Latrodectus geometricus
CCAGACCTTCCGCAGTCTGTAAAAGCTGCATACATGAATTTGCCCGTCCGGCCTTACATTCCAAATCCCTTGCGGTGTTTCCAGTGCCAACGTTTCGGACACTCGAAGAATGCTTGCAGGGGCAAACTGACTTGCGCTCGTTGCGCAGCAGTTGGCCACGATAGCTCGACCTGCACAGCGAAGGAGGCGTGTGTGAACTGTCACGGCGATCACCCCTCCTATTCTCGTAGTTGTCCTACGTGGGTACTTGAGAAAGAAATCACCACGATAAAAGTTAAAACTAATTGTTCATACCCAGAGGCAAGACGGCAAGTTACCTCTCGCTGCCCTAAACCTGGAGTTAGCTATGCAACCGCAACAAAAAAAATCACCAGATCAATTAGCACTCAAACAGACACGATGACGCTTCCCCCAGTTAGATTACCCACTGTAAAAACAGCACAAAACCAAAAACCACCTAAATCTCCTACTGTAAGAAAAGCTCAATCTTATAAATCAAAATCTCTAAAGGCCTTGAAATTAAAATCTTCAAAAGAGGGTTCTGTTAGACCCTCTATATCCACCCGCAGGGCCTTATCCCTGGAAGCTGATGCAGTTTCTCTCCATCCCTCGGATGATGATATATCGTTCGAGGAGATGTCAGATGATATGCCTTCCAGCTCCGGGAATGGAGCTTTTCAATTTAAATAATAACTTCCTTTGTTTCGTGGAACTGCCATGGTTTGCGATCACATCTTGATGATATCAAGTCTTTAACGTCAGCTTATAACCCCGCATGTGTGGCACTTCAGGAAACATTCCTGAAGTCTGCAAATAACATAACTGTGCGTGGGTTTAAATGCTTTCGAAAAGACTGTGGTGACGATGGTGCAGTGTCTGGAGGTGTATGTATATTAACATCTAATAATTTCCCCAGCACTGTCCATCCATTAAATACAACTCTACAGGCTGTAGCTGTGAGAATTCACACAACTTGCTTGATTACAGTCTGTAGTTTATATTTGCCACCACATGATATCATCCGCCAAGAGGAACTCGATGACTTAGTTGTTCAGCTGCCTCGTCCATTCTTGTTACTCGGTGACCTCAATGGCCATAATTCTTTGTGGGGAAGTAGTGATACGAATTCTCGCGGTCGTCAGATAGAGCGGTTTCTAACTGATAATTGTCTCTGTCTGATGAACACCGACGAGAAAACTTATTTCCACGTACCCACAAGAACGTTTCATTCTCTTGATCTGGCCATTTGTTCTCCCTCACTTCTGCCTTTTTTAAAATTGTTTGTAGGGAATGATTTGCATAACAGCGATCATTTCCCACTCGTCATCTCCCAGACTGGAGGTAGTAGTGTGCAGCAACGCATACCTACTTACGTGTACAGTCGGGCAGATTGGACGCAGTTTACACAATTGGCAGTTGTTGACAATACAATGGTCATGATACGAAACATAAATGATGCCGTTCAAAGAGTCACCGAAACAATTATAAGTGCAGCTGAAATTACAATTCCTAAAAGTTCCTCCAAAACACATAGGCGGTGCAAACCATGGTGGAATGAAGAATGTCAAATAACTTATAAGAGACAAAGGAAGTTATGGGGGTTGTTTAGGAGATACCCCACAACGGAGAATCTTATTGCCTTTAAGAGAGCAAAAGCATTAGCTCGCAGAGCTCGTCGTAGAAGTAAGAAGGAATCCTGGTCTAGCTATATATCTTCAATAAATTCTTCCATAACCAGTAAGCAGTTGTGGAGAAGAGTGAAAGCAGCCAATGGTATTTATAGGGAATTCTCCATTCCTATTCTAAAAACCGGAGCTGCTATACACTCTTCTCCTAAGGAAATAGCTAACGTCCTTGGTGAAAGTTTTGCTAATGTCTCAAGCACTGACTCTTACAGTCCTTCGTTTTTAAGGACTAAGAGTCGTGCTGAGCGAAGACCAATTCATTTCAACCATGGACAAAACTTATCCTACAACTGCGAATTTGGAATATTAGAATTGAAGAAAGCTTTACAGCAGACCAATAATACCAGTCCAGGACCTGATGGAATTAGCTACCTTATGCTTCAACATTTAAGTCCAGATTCCCTATCGAACTTATTGCTTTTGTTCAATAGGATCTGGACTGAAAATGAATTTCCATCTCTTTGGAATGAAGCAATAGTAATTCCGGTTCTGAAGCCTGGTAAGGATTCCTCAGAACCATCAAATTACCGACCTATAGCTCTGACGAGTTGCCTTTGTAAGACTCTCGAACGTATGGTCAACGCCCGTCTCGTATATGTCTTAGAAGAAAATAACTGCATACATATCAATCAGAGTGGATTCCGTAAAGGTAGATCCACTCTTGATAACATTACATATTTGGAAACCCAGATCCGCAACGCTTTTGTGCGGAGAAACCATCTGGTTTCCATCTTCTTCGACATCGAGAAGGCATACGACCGTACTTGGCGATATGGAATTCTCCGTACATTATATGATTTTGGTTTTAGGGGTAATCTCCCGATATTCCTACAAAACTTTCTTCGCTCCCGTAATTTTAAAGTACGTATTGGATCCTCTACATCCAATACTTTTATCCAATATGAGGGTGTACCTCAGGGTTCTATTTTAAGTGTCTCACTTTTTAACTTATACATCAGTAACATCCTCCATCACCTTTCACCTTCTGTTAATGGCACTATGTATGTGGATGACCTGCAAATATCTTGCCAAGGATCCAACATGCGATTAATTGAGAGACAACTACAAACATCTGTTAATAAAATAGCTGCATGGTGTGCAGAGAATGGCTTCACATTATCTCCAAGCAAGAGTTGCTGTGTCCATTTTTGCAAGAAGACTAGCCTTCACAATGATCCTATTATCCATCTCAACGACACTACAATACCCGTGGTCAACGAGATCAAATTTCTTGGTGTTTTATTTGACCGAAAATTGTCTTTTCTTCCGCATATTTTATATATGCGGAAGAAGTGTGAGCGATCGCTTAATATCCTCAAGGTGTTGTCAAATACATCTTGGGGTGCTGATCGCTTGTCACTGCTTCGTGTCTATAAGGCACTCATTTTATCTCGTATTGACTACGGAAGTGTTGTGTATGGATCTGCTAGGACTTCTGTTTTACGCAGAATGGACACTGTGCATCACTCTGCTTTGAGAATCTGTTCGGGAGCATTCCGCACATCACCCGTCCAGAGTCTGTATGCAATTTGTCAACAATTGCCTTTAGACCTGAGACGAATGCAGCTGTCTCTCAATTATTACGCTAAAGTCATGTCTGACATTAAACATCCTTTACGATCCTTGGTATATACTCCTGCCTTGAAGAGATTGTATGATGCGCGTTTCTATTGCATCCAACCCTTTCTTACTCGAACTAAGGCTCAACTCTTTCTAACAGACCTACATCATGTCCGTTTCACTAAAACGGACTTACATTCACATCAACCCTGGTATGATCCACAGATTAATATTATTAATCCATTTGCTAACTTTGGAAAATCGGACACAACATCAATGGTTTTTCAACAGCTTTTCTTTTCACATCGCTGTCAGTATTCTTCATACACGCCTGTATTCACAGATGGATCTAAAACTGCAGGACATGTTGGCTGTGGCATATTCTATGCTAATGCAAGTTATGGTTACAGCCTTCATACGTCCTGCTCCATCTTTACAGCTGAAGCTACCGCTATTTTTCAAGCTCTTCAGCTTGTGAATACAGAGAAATTTAATAAAATCTGCGTGTATACTGACAGTTTGAGTGTATTAGAAGCGTTGAAAAATTCCAATTATTGTCATCCCGTTGTGTCCAAGATTTTTGGAGCTCTGGATTCCCTTGCTGGCAAGGGTTATGACATCATTTTCTGTTGGATCCCAGGTCATGTAGGTCTAGAGGGAAATGAAAGGGCAGATGCAGCTGCTAAAGCTGCATCGTCCGTACTTCATTCATGTGTCCCACTTATCGATGTGAGAAGGGTTGTTAAAAAATTTGTAAATTCTCTATGGCAGGAGACATGGAGTATGCAGGTCTCCAACAAACTACATGCCATCTTTCCATACCTCATTCCATCATCAATTTTACCGTTACGAAGAGCAGATGTCAGATTGACTCGTCTTCGTATCGGACACACACGTTTCACACACAGACATTTGTTTTTAAGTGAACTAAATCCCTGGTGTGAAACGTGTGATGTACCATATACAGTTACTCATATTTTAATTTCATGCCCATATTTTAACATTTACCGTTTTAAATATTTTGGAACAGACCTTTTAACTATGTATGATTTAGTGGGGGAGTCACCCCACCGAAACCTTTTTTCCTTTTTAAGGGAAATTGGTTTCCTTAATTTTATTTAAATTTTAAAAATTCATTTTACTTTCAAATGTACTTATGCTATTTTTGGATTTTAAAATAAACATATACATTGATTTTTGTATTTTAAATTTTTAAAGTTGAGTTTGGGTTTTGCCTATTATTTACTAATTTTCGTTGAAACTTTATGTTTGGCGCAGCTTGTCCTTTTTGGACCTTGCGCCACAAAACCCAACTAAACCAAACTAAACCAATCACGAAAGTGAGTCGGTTGCTGAAAAAGGAGATATTACGCCAAACACATTATTTAGAACAGAGATTGCAAGTCTTTTTGACACAGAAAAAGAGATACAAAACGCTTTATCAGCAAGTAAAATAAGCATTGGCTTACAGCAAAAAATTAGAAATGGCTTGTCAGATATACTTCAAATAGCCATAACGCAGTTTGAAAGAAATGCGTTCCTAGAGGGTCAACTTAAAACTTTAGAAGTAGCGTTAGGAAAGTCGAAACAAAAAACATTTGCAGACGCGGTTAAGTCAGATAAATTGACTAAAAGAGATAGTAGCAAAACAAGACAGCGAAGAGAACGTTCGCGCCAAAGAAAAGAAAACGTAGTTTTGGTTTATCCGAAGAAAGAAACGACATCAGAGAACACAAAAAAGATCATAACAGGCGCGATTAATCCGTCTAAGATAAAACTTAACATTAAAAGAGTTACACCAGTAAGGAAAGGTGGTGTCCTTTTGGAAACCACATCGATGGAAGACATCAGTAAAATCATTCATGAGATCAATAATAATGAAACAATCAGAGAACAAATTGAAGTTAGACAACCACTGAAGCGACATCCGCGTATAATTCTCTATAACGTAGACAAAGATATACACAAAGAAGAACTATCGGAAAGAATAAAGAGTCAAAATTCGTTAAGTGAGGAGGCACACATTGAGGCCACTTACGGATACCAAGGTAGATCAGGTATCAATTGGATAGTGACATTAAATGGGAAAGCATACAATGAACTTAAAGATAAGAAAAAGTTATATCTAGGATGGAACATAATACCTTTTAGAGAGTATTTGAGGATTAATCAATGTTTTAAATGCCTTAAATTTGGCCATCGAGCCAGAGATTGTAAAGGTGAAGAGAAATGCCGTAGTTTGTTTGGTTGGGTTTAATGGCGCAAGGTCCAAAAAGGACAAACTGCGCCAAATATTTAATTTAAATAAAAACATTGTTGATAACCCAACTTAACTTTAAAATATTAAAATACAAAAAATGAGTGTATATGTATATACATTAAAATCTAATTAATTATAATAATAAATGAAAGTAAAATTAAAATTCACATAAAATTAAAGTCAAAAGTTTAAATGAAATGAATAAAACCAATTGCCTTTAAAAAGGCAAAAAGGTTTCTGTGGGGTGGCTCCCCCACTAAATCATATAGAGTTAAAATGTTAGATTGAAAAAATATAAAACGGTAAACGTTAAAATCAGGACATGAGATTAAAATATGATACACAGAATATGGAACATCACACGTTTCACACCATGGGTTCAATTCATTTAGAAACAAATGTCTGTGTGTGAAACGTGTGTGTCCGATACGAAGGCGAGTTAATCTAACATCTGCTCTTCGTATCGGTAAAACTGATAATGGAATGAGAGATGGAAATATGGCACATAATTTATTAGTGACCTGCATACTCCATAACTCCTGCCAGAGAGAGTTAACAAATCTTTTTACAACCCTTCTCACATCGAAAAGAGGGACAGATGAATGAAGTAAGGACGATGCAGCTTTAGCAGCTGCATCCGCCTTTTCATTTCCCTCTAGACCTACATGACCTGGGATCCAGCAGAATATGATGTTATAACCCTTGCCAGCAAGGGAATCCAATGCTCCGAAAATCTTGGACACAACTGGATGACAATTATTATAGTTTTCCAACGCTTCTAAAACACTCAAACTGTCAGTATATATACAGATTTTATAAAATTGCTCTGTATTCACTAGCTGAAGGGCTTGATGAATAGCCGTAGCTTCAGCGGTAAAAACGGAGCAGGACGTATGGAGGCTGTGACCATGACTGGTATCAGCATAAAATACGCCACAGCCAACATGTCCTGCAGATTTTGAACCATCCGTGAATACAGGCGTGTATGATGAATACTGACAGCGATGGGATAGATAAAGCTGTTGAAAAACTGTAGAGGTTGTGTCCGATTTTGTATATTGAGCAAATGGATTAATGATAGTTATCTGTGGATCGTACCAGGGTGGATGTGATTGAAAGTCCGTTTTAATAAAACGGACATCATGTAGGTCTGTCAAATAGAGTTGATCTTTAGTTCGACTGAGAAAAGGTTGGATGCAGTATAGTCGAGCATCATATAGTCTCTCTAATGCAGGAGAAATGGCCAAGGAACGTAGAGGATGTTGTCGGTCAGACATGACCTTTGCGTAGTAATTGAGAGATAGCTGCATCCGTCTCAGGTCCAAAGGCAATTGATGACAAATGGCATAAAGACTCTGGACGGGTGATGTGGGGAATGCGCCTGAACAGACTCTCAAAGCAGAGTGATGCACAGTGTCCAATCTGCGTAAAACTGAAGATCTAGCAGATCCATAGACAACACATCCGTAGTCAATACGAGACAAAATAATTGATTGATAGACACGAAGGAGTGACAAGCGATCAGCACCCCAAGATGTATTTGATAACACCTTGAGGATATTAAGCGATCGCTCACACTTCTTCCGCAGATGTAAAACATGCGGAAGAAAGGTCAATTTTCGGTCAAATATCACACCAAGAAATTTGATCTCGTTGACTACAGGTATTGAAGTGTTGTTCAATTTGATAACAGGATCGTTATGAATGCTGGTCTTCTTGCAGAAATGGACACAACAGCTCTTGCTAGGAGATAATGCAAAGCCATTCTCAGCACACCATGCAGCTATTTTATTAACAGATGTTTGTAGTTGCCTCTCAATTACTCGCATGTTTGATCCTTGGCAAGATATCTGCAGGTCATCTACATACATTGTGCCATAAACACAAGGTGATAAAAGATGAAGAATATGACTGATGAATAAATTAAAAATTGTTACACTTAAAATTGAGCCTTGGGGAACACCCTCGGCTTGATTAAAAGTATTGGACAAAAGGTGTCCAATACGAACTTTAAAAACTCGGGAGCGTAAGAAATTCTGAAGGAATATCGGTAGATTACCCCGAAAGCCAAAATCATATAATTTACGGAGAATACCATATCGCCACGTACGGTCGTATGCCTTCTCTATGTCAAAGAAAATGGAGACCAGATGATTTCTCCGCACGAAAAACGTTGCGGATTTGGGTCTCCAAATATGTAATATTATCAAGAGTGGATCTTCCTTTACGAAATCCACTCTGATTAATATGAATACATTTATTTTTTTCTAAGACATGTACGAGACGGGCATTGACCATACGTTCGAGAGTCTTACATAAGCAACTCGTTAGAGCTATAGGTCTGTAATTTGAAGGTTCTGAAGGATCCTTACCAGGCTTTAGGACCGGAATAACTATTGCTTCTCTCCAAAGAGTTGGAAATTCATTTTCAGTCCAGATCCTATTGAACAAAAGCAATAAATTCGATAGGGAGTCTGGACTTAAATGTTGAAGCATAAGATAGCTAATTCCATCAGGTCCTGGGCTGGTATTATTGGCCTGCTGTAAAGCTTTCTTCAATTCTAACATCCGAAATTCGCAGTTGTAGGGTAAGGCTTGTCCATGGTTGAAACGAATTGGTGTTTGCTCAGCACGACTCTTAATCCTTAAAAACGAAGGACTGTAAGAGTCGGTGCTTGAGACACTAGCAAAACTTTCACCAAGGACGTTAGCTATTTCCTTCGGAGAAGAATGTATAGCAGCTCCGGTTTTTAAAATGGGAATGGGAAATTCCCTGTAAATTCCATTGGCTGCTTTTACTCTTCTCCACAACTGCTTACTGGATGTTGAAGATGTTATAGAAGAAACATAGCAAGACCAGGATTCCTTCTTACTTCTACGACGAGCTCTACGAGCTAATGCTTTTGCTCTCTTAAAGGCAATAAGATTCTCCGTTGTGGGGTATCTCCTAAATAACCCCCATAACTTCCTCTGTTTCTTATAGGTGATTTGACATTCTTCATTCCACCAAGGTTTGCATCGCCTGTGTATTCTAGAGGAACTTTTAGGAATTGTAATATCAGCTGCACGTATAATGGTTTCGGTGACCCTTTCAACGGCCTCATTTATATTTCGGATCATGACCATAGTATCATCAACAACTGCCAAGTGTGGATTGGATTGGATTGGATGGTTGGGTTTTGTGGCGCAAGGTCCAAAAAAGGACAAGCTGCGCCAAAAATTAAGCTTTAAAGAAAATTGACAGATTTTAGGCAAAACCCAAACTCAACATTAAAAATTTAAAACACAAAAATAATTGTATATAATAACTTTAAAATCAAAATAAGTATAAGTATATAAAATTTAAATAAAATGAAGGAAACCAATTTCCCTCAGAAAGGAGAAAAGGTTTCGGTGGGGTGACTCCCCCACTAAATCATACATAGTTAAAAGGTCAGTTGTAAAATATTTAAAACGGTAAACGTTAAAAACAGGACATGATATTAAAATATGAGATACAGTGTATGGTACATCACACGTTTCACACCAGGGATTTAATTCACTTAGAAATAGATGTTTATGTGTGAAACGTGTGTGTCCGATACGAAGGCGAGTTAAGATAACATCTGCTCTTCGTAACGGTAAAACAGTTAATGAGATGACGGATGGAAATATAGAATGTAGTTTGTTGCCAACCTGCATATTCCATGATTCCTGCCATAGAGAATAGATAAATACTTTAACACCTCTTCTCACATCGGAGAGCGGAACTAATGGTAAAATTTGACCTGATGCAGCTTTTGCAGCTGCATCCGCTCTCTCATTACCATAAAGACCCACGTGACTTGGTACCCAACAAAATAAAATTTGGTAACCCTTGCCAGCAAGGGATTCCAATACTCTGAAAACTCTTGACACAACGGGATGACAATTAAAACTATTGCCTCTCAATGCTTCCAAAACACTCATGCTGTCAGTATATATACAAAATTGACGATAGTCATCTGTATTCACCTGCTGAAGAGCGTAGTAAATAGCTGTTGCTTCAGCAGTAAAGATGGAGCAGGACGAATGTAGGCTGTAACTGAAAGATGTACTATTCATAAAAATGCCACAGCCCACATGTCCTGCAGATTTAGATCCATCTGTGAATACAGGTTTGTATGACTGATACTGACAGCGATGAGAGGAAAATAGCTGTTGAAAGACAATAGGTGTTGTGTCAGATTTTCCATATTGAGCAAAGGAATAGATAAAATCAAGTGTTGGGTCATACCAAGGCGGATAAGCAAAGTAAGTTGGTGATTCAATCCGCAAATCACGTAGATCAGTAAGAGACAAATGTGTCTTTATTCTTGTGAGAAAAGGTGGAATGCTTATAGGACGAGCATCATAAAGTCTTTTAAGACCAGGATTAGGAATCATGGAGAGTAGCGGATGATGAGGGGTCGATATGATTTTGTTATAGTAATTGAGAGACTGCTGCATTCGTCGCAGGTCTAACGGCAATTGATGACAAATCACGTATAGACTCTGGACGGGTGATGCGCGAAATGCTCCAGAACATATTCTCAGGGCAGAGTGATGGACAGTGTCCAATCTGCATAAGACAGAGGACCTTGCAGATCCATATACAACACATCCGTAGTCAATTCGGGATAAAATCAGAGATTGATAAACCCGAAGGAGTGACGAGCGATCAGCACCCCAAGATGTATTTGATAACACCTTGAGGATATTAAGCGATCGCTCACATTTCTTCCGGAGATATAAGATATGCGGAAGAAAAGTTAGTTTTCGGTCGAAAATCACTCCGAGGAATTTTACCTCATTGACCACAGGTATCGGCGTATGGTTGATGTAAATTATTGGATCATTATGCAAGCTAGTCTTTCTACAGAAGTGGACACAACTACTCTTGCCAGGAGACAGAGTATGGCCATTTTCGGCACACCATGCAGCTAATTTATTTACAGCACTTTGTAATTGTCTCTCAATTAACCGTATATTGGACCCCTGACACGATATTTGCAGGTCGTCAACAAACAAAGTTCCATGAACAGAAGATGGGAGATGATGTAGGATGTTGCTTATATACAAGTTAAAAAGGGTTACACTTAAAATAGAGCCTTGGGGTACACCCTCAGCTTGAATAAAAGTATTGGAAAAAAAACTTCCAACACGAATTTTAAAAACACGGGAGCGTAAAAAGTTTTGCAGGAATTTCGGCAAATTACCCCTGAATCCAAAATTATATAAAGTACGGAGAATTCCATATCGCCACGTACGGTCGTAGGCCTTCTCTATGTCAAAGAAAATGGAGACCAGATGATTTCTTCGCACAAAAGCATTGCGAATCTGGGTCTCCAAATATGTTATATTATCTAGAGTGGATCTTCCTTTACGGAAGCCACTCTGATTAATAGGTATACATTTATTTTTTTCCAAGACATATACGAGTCGGTTATTGACCATACGTTCAAGAGTCTTACATAAGCAGCTGGTCAGAGCAATTGGTCGATAATGTGAAGGTTCTGAAGGATCCTTACCAGGCTTCAGAATTGGAATCACTATGGCTTCATTCCACATAGATGGAAATTTATTTTCAGTCCAGATCCTATTGAACAAATGCAATAAGTTCAACAGGGAATCTGAACTTAAATATTGAAGCATGTAATAGCTGATTCCATCAGGTCCTGGACTGGTGTTATGGGCCTGCTTTAGTGCTTTCTTCAATTCCAACATCCGAAATTCGCTGTTATAAGGCAAAGCTTGTCCATGGTTGAAACGAATTGGTGTTCTTTCAGCTCGACTCTTAATCCTTAGGAACGAAGGAGTATAAGAGTCGGTGCTTGAGACACTGGCAAAACTTTCACCAAGGACATTAGCGATATCCTTTGGAGAAGAGTGTATAGCAGCTCCGGTTTTTAAAAGAGGAATAGAGAATTCCTTATAAATACCATTGGCTGCTTTCACTCTTCTCCATAACTGCTTACTGGATGTGGAAGATGTTAATGAAGAAAGATAGCGAGACCAGGATTCCTTCTGACTTCGACGACGAGCTCTGCGAGCTAATGCTTTTGCTCTTTTAAAGGCAATAAGATTCTCCGTTGTGGGGTACCTCCGAAATAACCCCCATAACTTCCTTTGTTTTTTATAAGTTTCTCGGCATTCATTATTCCACCACTGTTTGCAACGCCTTTTTAGTATAGAAGAACTTTTAGGTATCGCTGTATCAGCTGCATTTATTATTGTTTCAGTGACTTTGTGAACGGCTTCATCAATATCATCGATCATAACCATTTAATCATCAACGACTGCCAATTGTGTAAAAATAGTCCAATCTGCCCGACTGTACACGTAAGTAGGTAGACGTTGTCCTACACTACTACCTCCAGTCTGGGAGATGACAAGCGGGAAATGATCGCTATTATGCAGATCATTTCCTACTGTTAAATTTAACAATGGCAGAAGTGAGGGAGAACAAATGGCGAGATCGAGAGAATGAAATGTTCTTGTGGGTATGTGGAAATATGTCTTCTCGTCGGTATTGATCAGACAGAGACAATTATCAGAAATAAATTGCTCTATCTGACGACCGCGAGAATTAGTATCATCACTTCCCCACAGAGAATTATGTCCGTTAAAGTCACCTAACAACAAACAAGGTTTAGGCAGCTGATCAACCAATTTATCAAGTTCCTCTTGGCGGATGACATCATGTGGTGGCAAATATAAGCTACAGACTGTAATCAAGCAAGTTGTGTGGATTCTTACAGCTACAGCCTGTAGAGTTGTATTTAATGGTTGGGCAGTGCTGGGGAAGTTATTTGATGTTAAAATACATACACCTCCAGACACTGCACCATCGTCACCACAGTCTTTTCTGAAGCATTGAAACCCACGCATAGAGATAGTATTCGCAGACTTCAGGAAAGTTTCCTGAAGTGCTACACATGCGGGGTTATAGTCTGACATTAAAGACTTGATGTCATCAAGATGGGAACGCAAACCATGGCAGTTCCAAGAAACGAAGGAAGTTATTGTTTTATTTGAAAAGCTCCTCTCCCGGAGCTGGAAGGCATGTCATCTGACATCTCCTCGAACGATATGTCATCGTCCGAGGGATGAAGAGAAACCGCGTCAGCTTCCAGGGATAAGGCCTTACGGGTGGATAAAGAGGACTTACAAAAGCCCTCCTTAGAAGATTTTAATTTGTGAGCCTTCATAGCTTTTGATTTGGCTAATGGAGCTTTCCTTTTAATTGTATTCATGTCGGAGGTTTTTGTTTTTTGAATAAGATTCTGGGGTAATGTTGAAGAGGTAATTTCAGGGTCTGTCTGTGTGCTACTGGATTTACATACTTTCCTGGCAGCGGTTGCATAACTTACTCCAGCTTGTGGAGTTCGAGAAGTGACAAGTTTTCTGGCCTCAGGATAGGATATTTTTTGGTTGATCTTAACCGTGGCTATTTCTTTCTCCAGTATCCAGTGTGGACAACTTCGAGAGTAGGATGGGTGGTCTCCATGGCAGTTGACACACCTCTCCTTCGCATTGCAGTTCAAACTTTCGTGGTCAACCACCGCGCATCGAGCGCAGGTGAGTTTTCCCCTGCAAGCACTCTTCGAGTGTCCGAAACGCTGGCACTGGAAACATCTCAGGGGGTTTGGAATATATGGCCTGACGGGAAGATTCATATATGCTGCTTTAACATATTTTGGAAGGTCTGGGGTCGCAAAAGTCAGAATGAGATGTTTGGTGTCAATAAATACACCATCTCTTCTGACTTGAATGCGTTTAACTCCACAGACCTTTTCATCTTGCAGATTTTCAAGAATCTCCGCCGTCGGCGTGTTCAACAAATCCCTAGCTGAGATGACGCCACGTGAAAAATTAAGATAACCATGAGGCACAACAGTCACTTCTAAATTAGCCAAAAATTGCATATTTGCAATAATGGCCGCTTGAGTATCTGAAGCAACCTCCACCAGAAGATCACCAGAGCGCATTTTTTGAATATTTTTTACCTCTCCAATTGCTGCCGAAATCCCCTTTGAAATAAGAAAAGGAGAAACACTTGAAAAAGTGCTCTCTTTTCTTTTAATTATGTAAAACTTTGCATGAGTTTTTTTCAAAATTTGCTCCCGTGGGAGGAAAGAAAAGTTTGTAGTATCCATAATAATTTCATTAAAATTTCAGGACCTGACCGCACCACCCACCACCGAGTCCAACAAGGGGGTGCAGACCAGCTGCACCAGTGCTAGCCAGATCCTATACGCTCACAGTACATCCCTGTGATGGCCTCCACCCTTAACGAGTCATCCAGCAGATGTACCGATCGCTTGATCCATAAAGCCGATTGATGTGCTGAGGACCACAACACACCTCCCGTTTACCTGAAGCAGAGGCCAAAGTAATGTGTTGGTCTCTGGGGGCCTCAATTACCAGGACCCTCCTTTCCAGGGACACGGGTCTCCACGCACGGCAAACACGTGGGTGATTTAGTCCCCAAGAGCAGCTAATAGCAACAGAGCGGCGAAAGCTGCTCAAGGGGAGCCCTCAACCTCATGAGAGGCAACCACAATGAGGGAGAAAAGGAAGAGAAAGCAGAAGGGAAGACAAGAGAAGAAAAGAAAGAAGAGGAAAGATCACTGGGGTACCTCGGGATTGTGACACCCGTGTTTACTTAAAGAAAGTAAACCCCCTGAGGGTACTGCCAAGTGTGTAAAAAGCGTCCAATCTGCCCGACTGTACACGTAAGTAGGTACACGTTGCTGCACACTACTACCTCCAGTCTGGGAGATGACGAGTGGGAAATGATCGCTATTATGCAGATCATTTCCTACAATCAATTTTAACAATGGCAGAAGTGAGGGGGAACAAATGGCCAGATCTAACGAATGAAATGTTCTTGTGGGTAGGTGGAAATAAGTTTTCTCGTCGGTATTCATCAGACAGAGACAGTTATCAATTATAAACTGTTCTATCTGACGACCACGAGAATTAGTATCATCACTTCCCCACAAAGTATTATGGCCGTTGAAGTCACCGAGCAACATAAATGGCGCTGGCAGCTGATCAACTAAATCATCGAGTTCCTCTTGGCGGATGACATCATGTGGTGGCAAATATATACTACAGACTGTAATCAAACATGATGTGTGAATTCTCACAGCTACAGCCTGTAGTGTAGTGTTTAATGGATGGACAGTGCTGGGAAAATTATTGGATGTTAATAGACAAACACCTCCAGACACTGCGCCATCGTCACCACAGTCTTTTCGAAAGCATTTAAACCCACGCAGAGAAATTTTGTTTGTAGACTTCAGGAATGTTTCCTGAAGTGCCACACATGCGGGGTTATAAGCTGACGTTAAAGACTTGATGTCATCAAGATGGGAACGCAAACCATGGCAGTTCCAAGAAACAAAGGAAGTTATTGTTTAAATTGAAAAGCTCCTTTCCCAGAGCTGGAAGGCATATCATCTGACATCTCCTCGAACGATACATCATCGTCCGAGGGATGAAGAGAGACTGCGTCAGCTTCTAGGGATAAGGCTTTACGGGTGGATAAGGAGGGCTTTCGTGGTCCCTCCTTTGCAGATTTTAATTTTGAGGCTTTGACGCCTCTTGATTTTGCCAAAGGAGCTCTTCGAAGGATGGAAGGTGAAGATTTTGGCTTTTCCGTT
This sequence comes from Latrodectus geometricus, assembly GCA_026290005.1. Taxonomy (NCBI): domain Eukaryota; kingdom Metazoa; phylum Arthropoda; class Arachnida; order Araneae; family Theridiidae; genus Latrodectus; species Latrodectus geometricus. Next base: position 15,174 of record JAPDSC010141978.1, read on the forward strand.
GTTGTTTGAGATAATCTATTAAGAGGGAGTGAAAGAGTATCCGTTTGTGTACTTATGCTTCTGGTGACTTTTTTTGCAGCGGCCGCATAACTCTTTCCAGACTGCGGTGTGCGTGAGGTAACTTCTTTTCTAGCCTCAGGGTAGGAACATTTATTCTTCACTTTAAAGGTGGTAATCTCCTTTTCAAGTACCCATTGAGGACAGCTTCGAGAATAGGAGGGATGGTCTCCATTACAGTTGACACACACCTCCTTAGCTGTACAGGTCGAATTATCGTGGCCAACTGCTGCGCAGCGATCGCAAGTCAGTTTGCCCCTGCAAGCATTTCTCGAGTGCCCAAAACGTTGGCACTGAAAACATCGCAAAGGATTAGGAATGTAAGGCCGGACGGGAAGATTCATGTAAGCAGCTTTAACATAATCTGGAAGGTCTGGTGTCGCAAATGTCAGAATGAGATGTTTCGTTTCGATAACTTTGCCATCTCTTCTGACAGTGATGCGTTTAACACCACAGACCTTCTGACTCTGCAAGTTCTCAAGAATCTCATCCGTCGGCGAATTCAACAAATCCTTTGCGGAAATAACACCTTGTGAAAAGTTCAAATTACCGTGAGGCGAGACAGTTACCTCAATATTTGCTAACAATTGCATGTTGTTAAGCATTGCTGCCTGAGTAGAGTTCGCAGCCTCTACTAACAAGTCACCTGATCGCAATTTACGGACACCCCTTACTTCTCCAATTAATCCCGATATTCCTTTTTGTATTAGAAAGGGGGATACATTTTCAAATGAACCCTCCTTTCTTTTAACAACATAAAATTTAGTGTTTTTATTTTGAACAAGTTGCTCCCGAGGGAGAAAAGAAAAGTTTTTATTCTCCATTTATAATTTTAAAATTTCGGGACCTGACCGCACCACCCACCACCGAGTCCAACAAGGGGATGCAGACCAGCTGCACCAGTGCTAGCCAGATCCTATACGCTCACAGTACATCCCTGTGATAGCCTCCACCCTTAACGAGTCATCCAGCAGATGTACCGATCGCTTGATCCATAAAGCCGATTGATGTGCTGAGGACCACA
>JAPDSC010141982.1:0-35643 GCA_026290005.1 Latrodectus geometricus
GGGTAGATAACCATTCACACTCCATTCATACAAGGAAAGGAATGAGACAGGAGAGAGAGATAGACAAAGTACATCCATGCCCGAACACGGATTCGAACCTAGGTTTTCCTATCCGCAGTCAGGCAAAACTGGTCTATATGATACGGTGTTAAAGTTGATGCAAAATGAATTTCAGCAATGATCTATTGTAGATCGTACAGAACGAATTCAATGATGACGTCATAGGAATCAATGTTAACACAGATCTCTCTCTCTGATAAAGCTATTAAAATAAATAACTCTGTAGAACAATCGTAAGCATCCTTAAGATGAATATCAGTTTAAAATATACTTGTATTAGGTTATCAGTGATATTATAGAGCTATAATAATGCTCAAATTCATATTTTCAGTTATGTTTATTTTACTTTGGTGGAATCTTGATCACCTTTGTACATATTATTATTGTACTGTACCTGTATTTATTATTTTACTTTGGTCGATCACCTGATGTCCTTAGCATCTCTTATCGATGATATTAATAAAAAAATGGACATTAGAGTCTGTATACACATAAATCTTCTGCAAATGAGACCTAATTTAAGAGTTACAAAACTATTTCTCCCTCTGTTTAGGACAGCAGATCTTAGTAAAATTTAGGGATGAAACCATAAGACACCAATCGATAAAAACAATGGTACAATACTAATCCATTATCTACATCATAATGCCATCAAAAGTGTAAGAACCTTAATAAAAATACTGGGAAGAATTTAATGTTTGCCAGATTTTCTCCGAAAATCAAAGCATGTCATTCAAAAAATTCTAGAGAACGCGGTTCTCATTGATTCAGGTCTCGTTACATGCGCTGTCCATGAAAGCCTTCAAGGTTGTTTTTTTATAACGAAGTATTTCTGTAACATTATGCTTCGTTTTTTCGGCCTTTTGATCCTAAATTCTGGTTGACGATATTTGTTCCAATTAATAAAATCGAAATGAAATTAGCGAATGCACTTGGCGACCTTGTCAGGAATATTGCAAGCCAACAACCAAAACGTTTCATGCTGGTTACGCTACGAATGGTGATCTCAGAAGATGGTTTTAATCAATGTACCCCCATTGCCTAAATTAAGAAGCTACATTCTTCTGTAAATTTTCACATTCCTACATGATCACCGCGGAGGCCTGTGAGCATTGGGCATTCATTCTCGTTATCAGAGGGTATCCTACTCAACCGAAGATCCCTCGTATTCGCTAATGGGCAACTGGAGTATAAAATATCTCTGTTGGTGGCAGGATAAGTCTAGAAATTTTTCACTTGTTTTCTCCTTCTAAATAACGAGGATTCATACACTTTCGGGTGTGCCATCATGGCACACCCACTGGATGTTCCATTGTATATATATATATATATTATTCTTATTTGGATTTAATATAAAACTTATTCTCCAGAGAATGCATATTTTTGAAAATTGAACAGAGTGATTCAGCAGATTTTTTTTAGGAGAGTTTTCTTTTTTTAAGTTCGTCCAACGAAATTAATTGATGAATGCATTCTAACTATTCATTTAAAAATCGTTAATGTCATGTCCTATAATGTTTTACCTCTAAATTATTCTACAGAAGCACAGAAAAATTATCCCAAAAAATCAAAAGCCACTATACAAGAAAACATGGATTCATTTGACACAAAAAAGAACGGGTGTGTCACTTTTGCACAAACATTTAATTTCATTATAAATATTTCGATGAAATTCTTTCATCCCTTCTATTGCAATTATATTAAATGTGGTTTATATATATATAAATGGTTCTTAGATATACCTTAAGGTGTATATTATTCAATGGGTTGCGGTGAACTGGGTGCTTAAGGCTCTCGGAAAGTAGAGAGTTCAAATCCCTACCCAACCGAAGCTCCATCGTGTTCACTAGTGACGGCTTGGAAATGTTAAACAATGCAATGTCCTCCATGTAAATAATACATGTGGGTGTGGCAGGCCAAGTCTGAGGGTGTACTACTTCTCAATTACGACGACCCCCCTTTTCTGGGCCACGAGGGCGTACCCAATATAGGCGCCCATTATATAAGGTGCAATCACTTCCACTCCTTGTCGCACTGAAGGATGGAAATCCTAATACATCCCGGCGTTGTAGATTGAAGAACAGTTTGAATACTAAAACTTTAAACGTTTCAATGAAGATTTTCATTCATTTAATTAATTTGTTTAAGCAGTGTTATAATGATTCTTCTCTTATAGCTTTAAATAAAAATTTCACTTTGATTTTTGAAATTTTTTACCAATTACTCTGATTATGTAACTTTTATCATTTGCACTTCGTGTCATCTGAAGGACACACACAAAATCACTTTCTTGACGTCATTCGTGATATTTCAATACAAAAATTTTTTTAAGAAACCAGGAGCCAACTTTTCATTGTTCGTGAGAATTTTCTGATAAGCATTTCGTTAAAGTGATTTCACGGACACATCTCTCTTGATGATGCGGAAATCCGTGATATTCCACAAAACATCTAATCATCCATGTTTTAAAGCACTTAAAAAAATTTTCCAACAATAACTGCAAGGTATATGTTTCGAAACAAATAACAATGTTTTAAGTTACTCAGAATACGAAATTCTGATATGTCTCCCTCCATATTCCCCACAACTGTTCTCTTTGTAACTTCAAATATTTGTAGAAAAATTCCATTTATATGGTATTTTGAGAAAACACTTAACACATTGACTGCTTATCTCGCGCTAGCGCGTGGCAAGGCGATATTGCTGAAGAGCAAGTCACGCGCCAGCGCGTGATGTGTGGTAATGTCTTAGTAGCCAGTCACGCGCTGGCGAGGAATCCACTTTTGATTGTTCATTCTCTAGTTTATCTGGCAATGCTTGTAGGGTATTTATGCTGGTATTGGCATGGAGATATGATTAGAAACTATCTGTAAATATTTAATTTACAGATATAAAATAATATTTCATTAATAATTTAAAATCACATTTCCAATTATTAGTATGTTGGCTTCTGGGTACAATCTACTTCGATGTTAAGGCATTAACTATCAACTCCATCTCTAGAGACTGGCAGTCAATGTGTTAAAGTATACACAAAAAGTGGTTTTTGCTTTCAAAAGGTTTGAACATTACGTACTTCATTATAACTTCGACTTTCACTTCCTTACTTATATATTTTTTATTACTAACATAAAACAATTTCCTTCCTTTTTTTATAAGCATATAAAAATATTAAATGAACATATATAGGATCAGTGTATTCTTTTAAGTATTATTTAGGTAAAAAGGAATAATACCAAAAACTTTCTTACACAATTCGTATATTTTTCAAGAAATGAAATGCTCTAACTTTCCTGGGAAAGAAAAAAACTATCCTTCCTACGGAAATATTTTTTTTTTAACATTTCTCTTTTTTAGTGTGTTTGCTTCTCCAAAATTAGTAATCAATCTCACACTGTTGCGAAATAAGAGCTTCAACAAAACAAACATACACAGAGGTATATATATTGAACTTATATATAAATACAAATGTTTAGAATACTTCAGATAAAATTGTTTGGTAAACTATATTTCTTATTTTATTTAATGGGACAGAAAATATCTACGCTATTCAATTTTGATACACCTCCAAACAAATTAAAGAATTGCTAAACGAATTATTCAATAAAATCGCTTTAACGATGTGTCCCTTTGTACATTATAATTATGTCATATACATAGTAATAGAATCATCTGCAAGAAAGATTAATATTTTACGGATCAAAGAATCCTGATTTAACGAAATTTTCGTTATAACGATAATAAAGAGGTGGTCTAAAACAAATAATACATGAAATAATGTTAAACTATGTCACTTATGTCATTATCAAAGCGACATTCACAATTTCATGTCATTATTTTCAACTCTTTCTTTAAATATTAAAGGAAGAAATTAAAGAAAAGAATTATTCGTTCTCGAAATCTAATCGTACTAATTAAAAAAACTTGCTTTCTTAAGTTCGTTTATGCTCTGAAATACAGAGTGCATCGAAGAACTGTTTAAGCATTCTTTTTGAAAAACAATTTTAAGGAGGTTTTAATCCTTTTGCAGACAGAGGTAAATATTTTACTCCCATACAATTGATTTTCTTCCAGCAGATTTATTTACCAACGCCCACTATCGGAAGTTTCTCTTAGGACTACCTTCCAATTTTCTTTCATTGAAAGACGATTACACCTGAAAAATTGTATCGTTGAAAATCCTCTAGATCAAAGAGCTTTAGCAAAGGTATCGTAATCGACTTCTTATTGACAGATAAAAGAAAATTGTTTTAAAAAAGTGAATAATCACTTTATTTTTTAATCAACTTGTAAAGCTTTCCTTCGGATCCTGAAGATTCCAAAAATGATGGTAATAGAGAAGAGGATTTCCAAAATGTAGATAATTTATAATAATAATTTACATGAAATAAATATATAGATGCATAAAATATTTTCTTTCAGATTTCATAAACACATTTGAAGGTTTCATTAATATACCATTGAAGGCGATTTGTTTTCTTACCCCTAAATGATGAATCTGATTCAGAGGAAGATTTTCAAAATGCAGTTAAATTTTTGTATGTATAAAATTGAACAATAAAATATTAAGTTTCATATTTTAAAGGAATATTCAATTTTAATGTAGGATTCTTTTAAGGAATATTGTTTCCAGACTGCAAGAACAAAAAAATAATGTACCGAATCACATATCAGAAGATGAAGAAAAGAAAATACTATGGCCAACAACGCAGCAGCCTGAAGAGATATCAAACTTTGACTCTCATGGCCGAATATTTCAATCGACACTACTATAGTTAAAGAATGAAATGAAACAAATTTATTGGCATATCAAAAAATTAAAGAAAACTGGATGCAGAACTTCAGGCTTTTTTGGTTATCAATAAATTACCTGCTGTAATAAATATAAATAAAACTTATGTGGTCTTCTGATTTTTTTCCTTAATAATCAAGAAATCTCATCATCTATGCCAGCAAAGGAGTTACAAGATATCATTTCAAATATCCACATAAGCAATAATCAAAAGGTTGTTTTTCAGAACGAGATAAAACCTGATAAATTACATCAACTGCAGCTTGATCTCCAATGTAGAAAACAAATTTCGAGAACTTACCAATATAATTGATTGATAAAATAAGGGTAAAATTCAAAGAAAGGTGCGCAAGGAAATTGTATATCCCAAGGAAGTCTCTAAAAAGAGGATACAAGATTTAGGCTTAAAGGCATCAAATGACTATCTATATCAATTTAAGATTTACACTAGGAAACAGATAATGATTCCATTTTTGAAGTAATTCTGTAATATAGAATTATAACTAATTTAACTAAAAAATTTACACACTGCTCATCTTTTTTGAATAGTTTTTTTCATTTTAGTTGCAGAGATGGAAACATTGTTCTCAAAAAAGATTAATGCCATTGGTACAGTCAGAACTGACAAAAATTCTTAATTATGAAGAAAAAGTTACAAAAAATATTGACTTACTAATGTTGTCATATACAAACTGCTGTACTGGTGCAGAACATTAAAGAGATCGTTTTCTTCTTTCATCTGTACATAATCTAAATAAGAAATTTCAGGCAGAAGGATGGTTACAAAAATAAGCGAGTAACTAATTTTAAAGTAATCGATGATTGTGTGGAATCCGTGGGGTGGGTAGATAGATTTAATCACTTGAACTACTTAAAAGTAGAAAATCAAAGGGACAGTAGAATCGATCAACAATATTTTAAAATTATTAATTATTTAAAAGTAATATTTTAGAGATTATATTATAATATTTATTTCATAGCTTTAGGTCAAATATTACAAAAAAAGGCATTTAAATAATTTGATAAACTAAATTGGTGTGCTTTTTCATTACACAATATTTATAAAATTCATTCACGTTTTTCCAGATTTTTTTTTATATATTAATGACAGTTGTAAAGTCAAAAAATGTAAATATGCAGATAAATATAGGTTTAGAGAATGCAATAAATTGTTAATATAAATTAAACAAAGCATAGTTACATTTCAAAAACTGGAAATATATTTATTTCTAATTTTCAAAATACATTTTAGAAAACATTTATGTTCATACATAATTTATGAAACATACAAAAAGTGCAATACGGAAAATGGAAAAGAATGCATCACTTTAATATACATATCATTCATTTAATTACAATAAATAAAATATCAATATGAAATACAAGTAACAAAATTGAAAAGAATTAAGACATTAATTGAGCAATTAATTAGAACAGAATTATCTAAATTAAAAAATTATTAATTTATTTATTCAACATAAAAACATCCATTAAATTAAGTAAAATTAATGATAATTTTGTCTTTCCATAAAATAAGTCCAATGAAAGATTAGGTAATGCTTTAGCAAATAAAATTAAAAATATTTAACTCTTCATAAAACATTAAAAAATTAGATAAAAAAAAAAAAAAAAAAAAAAAAAATGGCATTAATATGGATCTTCAGCACATTCTAAATTTTTAAATTTCATATTGAATTCTTCATTCTTTTGTTCCAGCTCTTGGATTCTTTTGCAATGTTTTATTTTATGCTATTATTTGGTAAAAAAAAAAAAAAAAAAAAAAAAAAAAAAAATTACTAAAACAATTTACATTTTTTTTTTAACTATTTAATGAGAGCTCATTTCATAAAAAAATTGAAAATAAAATTTTATACAAACATAGTTTATATTTCAAAACTTTAGTAAGATATTTTAATTTAGTTATTTGAGTTAACTTTTTCTTACAGTAAAGAAATCAATAAAATTGTTTCGCAATATAAAATTTTTTATTAATCATCAGAAAAACATATCAATAAACTACAAAGTGAAGCAGAATGAAATAAAATATTATTTGAATTGTTTTTGTATTTGATATGCCATAAAATATTGTCATTCTGGAATATTATTGAAATAACAAAACTGGAATGTTTTAAAAACTGTGTCAAAAATTTATTAAAATTACACTATTCATATAAAAATTTTACACATATTAATATATTGTTTGCCTCTTCCTTAATGATCATTTTTTGCACATGAAGGCAAACTATGGGTAAGAACTCAATAATTATATGTTTCTCAAGATTTCCTAGGCAAATAGAAATGGTGTCTATTAGTTAATAATAATATAATTAAGCAAAATAAATCTTCTAACATTTTAGTCATTAATAAATTCAGCATATACATGTGTTACAAATTCTTTAAATGTAGGTTATTCGTTTCACGTAATTTTATAGAAATATAGAATATGACCAGCATACTTAATTATGACAACAATTTTTTTCTAATAATAAAGTACATATTATTAACTTTTGATCTAAAATTAATAACACAACAAATTTTGAAGTTGTTAACTTTTATCAAAAAATATACAAATGTAAGAAACTACTTCAATAAAATTCAAATTTTGTGAATATTCAAATTGATACATAAAAAAAGTTAACATCTTTGTAAATCATACCTTTGAACATTAGCTGCAAGTAGATAAAAATTAAAATATATTTTTGATTAATATTAAATACTTTCACATTATCATGGATGTTAATTAATAACATATTCAATAAAATGATGAATTTGAAAAACTAAATTATTTGATTGCTTAACTTTTTTGGAAATTAATCATCCTTGCCATAATTAAAGATTACATAAAAAAATATTGTGGAAAATTTTTAAACCGTTAAAGTGCTCCCATTCTCAATGGGTTCGATTATCAATATATATTTGTGAAATATGAAACAATTTCGAAAGCTCCATACAAAACATTCCATGAAAGCTATGCAGCCCTAGTGCTTTACATTTGACAAGCTTAGATAATCTCTAAGCTTAGATATCTAGAGTTTCGAAGCATTTTGTCGCTGAAACTATAATAATTTGAATCAAATTAAAAAATAGATTTTAATTTGAATTTTGCTATTATTTAGTTAAGACTTTTTTAAAATCAAAGAAAGTGTATCAATCATACTGACTTAAGAAGCATAATTTTGTTAATATATATGTAAGATTTACTGCATTATAATGTACTAGTCACACTAGTACTATTAATAAATTTGGTGACATGCTTCAAAAATTCTTCTGGATAATCTTGATGAATTAAGTGTCCAGCTCCTTCCACAGGCACCTTGATAGCTTTAGGAAAATGCTTGTTTATATTTTCATCACTTAATCTGTAAGAGAAAAAGAATATAAAGCAATCATTTTATATAAAATCCCACTTGTGAAAGCAAACATTTTAGAAAATAGAATGATCTTCTCTCTCTGCCATTCTCTTATACATACTTCATAATTACTTAATGTATTGATAAACTGTTGTAAAAGAAATGAATCAAGTAACAGCCTTATGTAGAATTTTACTTTTAAAATGTGAAAACCCTGACAGTAATGACATTTACAATATCAAAAATAGCTCACAATATTTTTATAATAAGCGCAGAATAAAATAAATAGAATTATTCAAATATATTTCTTTCATCAAATATCACATAAATAAACTGTGAAGAGAGAAAGTATTACAAATAAAAATAATAATTATTTTATTAATTTATTATAATTCTTACAATTTCATAAAATGGCAAAAGAAATTTGATTATATTAATTATTTATTTTAAAAATTTATTATTTTAAAAGCTTACTTTATTATTTTTTTTATGTTTCAATTTTAGAAAGTTATTAGAAATCCAATGATCAGCAAAATTTGAAACTAAATTAATCAGATGTGTTTTTTCCCACAAAAAAAGAATACACAAGAAGAAATTTCTATAGCAATTAGGGAAATTATAAAAGACAGTTTTTATTTCTTTGCATAAAATTTTTGTATGTAGTTATAAATTGACCCATATAGTTCTTTATTGCAATCATTCTATACGAGATTAACATTAAAATAAATGTTGTATTATGATTACTTTGTAAATGTTATCTGTTTTATGGTTGTTGTTTTTTTATATGAAGATAAAAATTTTATAACATCAATTTTATAAACGTTGTACACTCAAATTATTCATTTTATGTTTTGATTAAAGCAGTAGGCATTTCCTTTCTTCCTTTCAAGTGTAATCTTCTAAAACCTCCAGTGCAGTGAAGACACTTTAGTTTGCAGTTATACAAGAAAATTACCTAATAATAAGGAAAATGTCTCGTTTTGAAATTTCAATGTCATTTCTCGTTTATTCCTGCTCAGTTTATTCATTAAATATATCTTGAGGTATCCTCATAATTAAAATCCAATGATTTATATTAATATTAATGTAATTAAATACTTTAAACACAAGGTTATAAATATAAATGTATATTTTATTTCAAATGATTTCAGCAAATAATTACATAAACTGATTTATTCAGATTATAAGCAATACCTGATAATGTAAACTCTTTTAACAATTTCTTCTGTTATGCTATTATTAGTATAAATTTACAAATTTTTTTCTTTTATCCATAAAATACAAAACTGAAATATTCATTTTAAATATAATGGAAAAGCTTAAATTATACTTTTTTTCTTTAGAAAAAAAAATGCAGACAGTTTTAAATTATTGTAAGTTTAGATTTGTTACAAAAATCTAAAATTAGATGAATTATTCACTAAATTTTTTTCATTTTCTAGAACATAAGTATACAAAATTCAGACAACTACTTTTAAGTTTAAAATAAATTATAAATGTGTTATAATAAAGACATTAAAAAATTATTAATGGGAATAAAATATATAACAATTTACAACTTCCTAACAAAATAGAGAAAATGCATGATCTTTTAAGAAAATTCCTTTTCTATCAAAATAATTAAACACATTAAATGTGAAATAACCTTGTTAATAGTTACAGAAGGACAACAGAAATTATAGTTCATCATTTTAACTTTATGTTATAATAGCTTTAAATACCATTTTCTTCTATAATTTGAATACAGGTGAAACTTAATTAAAATCAAATTTTGATTTTGTATTAATTTGTTATTTATTTTCATAAAAACTTTAAACATTTAAGAAATTCAAGATATTGGATAGATGTTTCAAAGAAACATTACTGTTGCCATTTCAAATTATTTTAAAGATTGATTTTTAATTTCCCACTTGAAATAATATTCCATTAAAAAATTGCAAGGATCATTAAAAACAATCTATTAAAAAAATCAATTTGTTTCTATATCATTAATTGCAATATATGTCAACTAATTTATTCATCCATTATTATGGCAATTAATAATTTATTATTATGGCATATTTTCAAACGATTACTATTTTTCTGATTTACTTATTATGACTGATAACCATTCACACACTTGTGTTAATACATCATTATCAAAATATTTTATGAAATAAGTTCAAGGCTCGCTTTAAACTTCTGAAATATAAACAGATGAAAATAAATGAATGTTATATTTGAAAATGATTAGTGAGATGATTTTTTATTGGATAAGTTTGCATAGAATAAATTTGTGATAGAAGAATTAATGGATGACATAATATCACACTGATGATTTTAAATTAAATCTAGAATAATACATTCAGTATTTACAGTTAACATTTGGAAATGTAAACATCCATCTTACGTTACAGTATTCAATGGTTTACAGAATTTCACAGATTTCCCAAGTCTCTTTAAAATAAAAACATAGAAGAAGGCTGTCATTCACTGCAATACTGGATAATGTATTTGCCAGGCAGAAAATTTTAACTGATGATAATCGTAATACTTACAAAATGATAGAGAGAACTTAATATTGGATCCACAAGTCAAAGAAGAAATTATTCAGTAAACTACTAGAATTATTTTGCATGTGAAATATGCAACTGCTGGTTGTATTCTTTTTAACTAAATGAAAGAGTCAGAATCAGTAAAGAACCCATAAATTATTTGAAGATGGTGGCTCTTGCCTTATTTTTAAAATCATATTTGTGTGGTGATGAAATGTCTATACCAATTTTTGATGTTCCAACAAGTCAGAAAGTATAACATAAAACAGAAATAAGTAAGGTATGGCCATTTTCTTTATAAATGAAAGATTGATCAAAGCCATTAAGATAGAAAACAGTCTCAGTTAATTAGTATATTACTAAATGTATTTCAGAAAGCCTTCAAAAAACGAATGTGTGCGGTGGACTTGTTTTTATTATAACAATGCATTTTATTAATCAATAAATAAAGATAATTAATATTATTTTATTTCTGGAACAAAAATACATCAAAGTGATTGAACCGTTCCCATAACCACACATAGCTACACATTTTTCACCTGATCTGCCTATGTGTGACTTTTGGCTACTTTTTGGTTTAAAAAAAAAAAAAAAAAAAAAAAAAAAAAAAAAAAAAAAAAAACCTTATGTGATATTAGTTTTAATTCAAAGATGAAATTAGTGATTTTTCAAATGTATTTTTTTTTATCCATTTCAAGGAATGAATAGTTTGAAGGATTTAAACTTCAGAAAATATAAATACAGAAATGGATTATTGTGAAGGATATTGATGACTCATAAAATTTTATAAGAATAAATTTAAAAACATAGGTATATAAAAAAGCTCTAATATAATTTACAAATTTTATAACTTTTTTTTTAAGACATTTTCTTATAATTTCATTAAAGAAATAACTATATTAAAACTACTGTTGAAATAATCTAATGTTCATTAGTTTACATAAAAAAGATTTTGCAGTTTCTTTGACTAGCAAAGCTTATTAATATGTACTAAATATTAAATTTTAAGAAACACCATTAATTTAACTGTGGCCTAGTGGTACCTTCAGAGCTAAAGATCTCACATTAAATTCCAGTAACTATTGAGCTTTTGCTTTTTAAATGTATGCCATTTGGGGTTTTTCTCTCTTAATACAAGTTAATTCAACCCACTATCTATAAAACAGTCTTCCAGCAAGACAATTTATACAGTAGATATTAAAATACCTTAAAACAACTTATGGCCATTATGTAGGATTAAAATACATAAAAACTTATGACAGAAACAAATTTTCTTGAAATTATTCACTGGAAAATAATTGAAAAAAATCCTTTAAAAATATTTTTTAAATTAAATAATAAATTTTAAATTAAATTGACACTTTTCAAAATGATAAACTTTCATTCTAATAAAGAGCAATTTTACTCAAATTATTAAAAGAAAAGAAAATTATTAATATTAATTTATTTCTTAATGATTGCTTATACATTTTTCAACATTGATAGATATCTTTCAAAATTAAATATATTAGGTTTTATATATATATAAAAAAATACAGTAACTTAAAGAATATAAAACAAAACAATATTAATAAAATTTTAAAACATTTTTGGTGTAAGACATTTTTTATTTTACCATCAGTTATATATAAATCAATGGCTATTAGTTTTGATTTGAAAAATTCCAAGATGAACTTACACATCAAAAAATGACTGAGTTCCATATAAGAAAAGTGCTTCTCCATCATAAAAACCGCTTATAGGCTGGTTATTTTCCTCAGAATGGAGCATTTTTTCAAGAACATCTAAGTTAGCCTGCCACTGAAATGAGTTGTCTACTTGTTTGATGGGCAAAGTGTCTGGATCAAAAATTGTGGATTGTTTCCCTTCGCCAACAGCCTGTTATATACAAAGATCTAATTTACAAACTTAAATTGTATTTCAGAAATTAAAATTATGTAATATGTTGCAAATAAAAAAGTTATAATAAAATAATTCAACATATTATACTATGCATACAATATAATTACTTTTTGGTAAAAGTTATTTACATATCATTCTAAATTTTTATTATGTCACTTTAATGAATGTGAAAAGTTATTCAAAAATATTTTCCAATATTCGTTTTACCCAGAAACAAATAATTAAACAAGATTTCAAATGTTAACTCATGAGAAATTTCCGTTTTATTAATGTTTAATGAAAGTGGTAAGACTTGGGAAGTTTAAATGGAAAATATTCAAAATGATATAATGCATTTTGGGATTGCTTTAATACAAATTTAGTACTTTTAAAACGAGGAAAGCTTTATTGTTGAGTACATTATTTATGGATCTTGTGGGTATGTGTGTGGAAAAATTTTATCTTCCTTCTTAAATGCTGGAAATTATCATTCTTCTTGATCATCATGATTCTGAGATTAATTTTTCCAACAATTTTCAAAAAACTATTCCTTTTAATTAAAAAATATCAGTGATTTTGATTTTCGAAAGAGAAATAAATAATTTACTATAAAATTAAATTCTTCAAAGAATCAATGTGTAGGGAGAAAAGTAATTTTTATATTATTTTCTAATCCAAATTTGTTGCAGAGTTCATAACACACACACACATATATAATATATATATATATAACTTATTAATAATGCTCATTAACATATTATACAATATACGCATGATAGCAGATACAATGTTAGCAAGTAACGTATTACTTGCTAACATTGTATTACAATGTTAGCTATTATTAATGCAGAGGTTACTTCTTCTAAAAGCTATTGAAAAAAATAATTATAAAAATGATTTTTATTTAATATACTTGGAATATATCATAACTTCACAATTATTTTATAAACATTATTATTAAAATGATTTAATAATTAAAAAGTCATAAGAAAGATTGAAACTCATGGTTTTCAATTTGTACCAAGTTTGTTCGTAATTGAAAATCATTATTCAAATTAAAAGTTATATACATACTTATGAAGAGTAAGATTAATCAATGTTAACAAATAGCCTAGAAAAAATTAATACTTCGTCTTCAGCAGAAAATGTTTTCATTTATTAAATTTAGAAGTTAAATATATTGGTAGACATGCATATTCCCAATGACGTTATAAAATATTAATTTAAATGTTTTAATTTTTTTTTATCACTTCATTATGCTGTCTATATAAGAAACCCCTTTATTCTATAAACATGTTTTATACTTATTCATAGATTAAGTGAACTTTTAAGTTTCAAATTTCATTTAAACGATTTGAATTTTAAATGCAGCCCATACCAATTTTTACGTAAAAATAAATGTTATAATTAAATTAATTCCTTTCAAGCCAGTTAATAATCAAACTTCAAAATTTAATAAATGTAATCCTGATGAAAAAAAATTGAATTATTTAAATAAATTGTGTAAAATTGTTACATTTCATTCAAACAAATGTATATTAAATTTCAAATTTAAAGAAAAATCAAAGAAATAGATATGATTACTAGTTTACTTGCTTTTATATTTATTTTCAAAATAGTTATTAAAAATAAATCCACATGTTTAGATCCTTTGTGGATTTAATGACAAATGCAAATAATATGTGACATAATAAAAGAAAAATAACTATCTTTTTTCATATTATTTTGTAAAGCTAACTATATAACTTGAAAATTTAGGTTAAATAATATAGAACATTATCCAGACAAAATACTGTTTTAATAATTTTAATTTACAATTTAAACATAATCTTATAATGTAAACATCACTTGTAGCATATGAACGGAGACAAATGATGAAATATTATCATTTTTATCATGTACATACAGTAATTTCAAGAACACAAACAATTACATAGCAGTAATCATGTATAAAAACTTTTCCTTCTTCTACACAACAATTACTTTTTTATTTATTTTTGAAATCTCAACTCATTTAGAAACTATTAAGTCTGTAATATCAAACTCACATACTGAGGGCATTCTCCCTCTACATATGAGTTTGGCATATTATTATACAATATACATTAAATTATTTTATAATTATAAATTCATATTTACTGAGAAAATATTTAACCTCAAAATTTCCTAAAATATTCTCTAGTAAAATATTTCCAAACATCTAGAAAACAATATTTTTTTGACATAGAAAATATTTTTAAATGAAACTGCTAACCATATTAAACCCATTGACAAACACATTGTTCAATTATATATTTATTACTTGTATAATTGAACAATGTTTTTGTCAATTGGTTTACATGTAATACATAGCAAATTATGTTAGCCAACATATGATATTAACCACTGAACAATATTATTAAAATTATATAAAGGATTTTTAATATCATATTTGAAATTGATAATTACTAGATGCTAGACAAGTTTTGAATTTGATGAATTAAATTTTTTCTAATTATAAGTTTATTATTACTGATGTAACTTTTTAAATTATTTAAATGTTCTTAGTAAATAATATATTTATAATGAATAATTCATTATAGAAAACTTATTAAACAAAAAACTATAATAAAACCATAAGTTAAAAATTACTTCCACTGTAATTATATTTAAAACTATCAATTTTTGTTCTTATTTAAAGTCTTGTGAAATGCTATATGACGATTCCTTTTAACATTAATTTGGTAAACATATAACAAAACTTTCACAAATGAATTCTACATTAATCACTGGAATAAATGATTTAAACTGTAAGAGTATATGATAAGTCCAATCTCTGTAGTTCCCAAAATCAGAAAGAAAATAAAAATAATCTTAAATATGTGAAGTTGTGCATTAGTTAATAAAAATGTAGTGCTATTTTACAAATACTCCAAAAATTTTGAATCAAAAATAAAAATTGAATTAGCATAAATTGTATCTCTAACTTATTTTATTTTGTTTCAGTTAAAGATAAATATTGATGTTTATCTTTAAATGAAACAAAAATCAATAGTTTTTTAAGTGTATTCATTAGATGAACAATAAAAGTTCAAATTATTAACAGCAATTATTAATTTAGTTAAATCACACATAACTGAATTCAATTAAATTTGGAAATAAAATATACAAGATAGGAAAAAATAAAATGTTTAAGGAAGAATGTTGCTAAATTCATTTTAAAACTAGAAAGATTCAACATTCTTTTAAACAATTCGGTACAACAAATATTAATTGAAGTTTATAAAAAACATAAAGTTTGGATTTCATTCAGTATTATCAGAAACAATCTATCTCAGTGAGTTAATCCTTTATAATAAACATTCAAATCATTTCAATAATAACAATGAAACAATATTATATTTAATTTAATCAATTTGAATAGTAATAGCAAATTAAAATTTTGACATGCATACAATACTTTATTTCAATTTTTAATTTGGATTAATAACAATCTAAAATATTGTAATTAAATATAATACTATGCAATATTATTAAAATTTGTTAAGCTTCATTTAGCAAAATATAACATTTGAGAGAAAAGTTAGGGATGAATAATACGATTAGGGTATGATTCTATTTGTCTAGAGAAACAAAAACTATTATTTTCACAATAAGTAAAGGATTTCAATGCAATTAGAGAGAACATCTAATTGATAAAATATAGATAATTTAGTTGGATTGTTAAGTTTATAAGTAACAAACAGAGAATGTCCAAATTTCAACTATTTCTTTATTCTATGGTGTAAGAATTATTTTCAACAATAAGACAAAATAATCCACAGTTATCATTAACTGGTAAGAATTGTATTTACATAGAAAAATTGGATTTTTACAGCCTTAAATAAAATAAAAGTACAACAGAGAAGTTGAGAATGTTAGGACACAAAACATTCTATAAAAATAAAGCTTTTTATTGATAAACGAGGAAAATCACATGTTGGTAACTTTAGCATAAATACTATTCTTCTGCTTCTGAAAATCTGTAATTAATTTTAAAAACGAATGCAGTAAATTTCTTTTGTTGTTTTAAGTGAAATGAAACAAAAAGCATACATACCCCACATTTAACAAATCAATACTGTACTTAAATTATAATAAGTTCTTTTACTTTATTAAGAATGTTGTATAATTATGTTATGAAACACAATTATATAGCACTTTTATTTGGAGATGAAGTTAATGTAATTGATAATATATTTATGTTGATATGACAAATCCAATACACCACGTTTTAATATGATTAACTGATTATGATACAACTTATATAAAATTATTATTTTTATTAAAATATACTCACAGGTGGAAGTCTAGATTTTAAAAATTCTAAAATGACCTCCTTTGCAGTCTGCTCATCAGAATCAGGAGGAATGGCTGATACAGATTCCCTTAAAAGATTCATAATATGCAAAACTGACATTTTTGCATGTGAAGGGTAATCTGTGGTCACCATGTCTTCAATAATCAATTTTTCAACTACTGATGGCTGTAAAGTATATGTAATATTAACAATATGCTTAATTAGTAATACAAACATAAAGCTTCTGGTAAAAATATTTTACTGATTGTCACATTAAAATAAAATGTGTTTAAATAAAAGTGATATCAATCTATAAATTTGATAAATTATTTTTATTTCCCTAAAACTTTTAGTTTTGATACAGTATGGATGTTAATACATAATTTAGGATTTTTTTTTTTTTTTTTTTTTACATATTCTGCTGTCATTTTCAAACAAATTTACAGTAATTAAGAGTAATTTATGCATGTCAATATTCAATTCTTATTAATTAACAATAGATGAAAAGATAAGTGAAGAAAAAATTTTTTACTTTCTTCATTAAAAATCTCCATTTAAAAATGAGTTTAATTAAATTAGCACACTGTACAAAATTGATAATTTAAATAATTAATATGTGTTCCAACATTGGCAATCCAGATGTTTTCAAATCAATAAATATACTAAAAATATGAAATTTAGAAGGAAAAATCCACAAATATATCTAAACTAAATGTAAAGTTTTTCCGTAAGCTATAATTATTGATAATTATTACATATTACAAAATTTAAAGTATTTATTAATTGTAACATTTTTCATGTACAAAACACGTTTAATTAAAAAAAATGTGATTTTCTAAGTATTAAAAATAATTAGTGCAAATAATTCATTGCATTTTGAATCAACAGAATTAAAAATAAGCATTAGCAAATTATTTTCAAAGAATTAAAAAGAGAAATAGAGTTTAGACAATATATATTATGAGAAAAAAAAAGGTTAATTTTTAATTTCAAGTATGCTAAAATAAATCCCAAATGTTTTAAGTGATTAGAAAGCATATTTTAAAAACTATGTAAGAAAAAAAAACTACGTCTATTTTATTTTAGAGATTAATCACATAAATGTATAAAATGCATGTAATTTATTTTTGAGAAAATTATGCATACTTTTTCTTAAAATTTTAATTTCTTGGATATAGATTATAGTATTTTCCTGTATATAATTCCCAGATTACGTGTTAAAAAAGTTCCAAATTTCCTTGTGTGTATTATATGCAGCTGCAGATAATCTGATAAAAAACATTCTTCATCAGAAAAGAATTTTGAAAGAAATACTGTTTATGTTTAAATAAACAGTATTTTTTTCAAATTGCCTTATTATCCTGAGTTATCTCTTGTTCGTATGTATTGCAGTTAATTATTATTCCGAGAAAACTTGGGTGAAGCAAAATTTGTCAGTACGATTTGTTTACTCGGCCTGGAGGAAATGAAACGAAATATTCTGTTTTCACATGCAATTTGCCTTTTCTTTAATTTCGCGGTTCTTTTCCGGGATTGGCCACATGTTTCTCTATGGTATAGTATACGACGGCTTGTGGATTAGTAATGTACAAAGGAGGATAGTTGTGTTGAAAAAAAGTAAAATAATGGTGGTGATGCCATACAAAATGAGACCAGATACCAGCTTACAGAATGTCAGGTATCACTTTGTGTTTCCCTTGTTTCAAAAACTATCATACAAAGACTAATATTTAACTTTTTTGCCCGAGATAACTCAGAATTGTAAACTAATATTAAAACTATATACTTTTATAACTGTAAAAAATTAAAAATTGAACTTAAAAACTACATATTTTGTTTTGTTTCGTTTTCTTGTATTTAGTAATAAAATAAAAAAATGTGATGATTTTTTGCAATTTTTAAAAAAAAAATTTGTTAGGGAAGCGGTTAACAAAATAAATAACAGGTGATACCAAGACACACCTGAGTTATTTAAGCTACAATCAGCTTTTCCAATTACGATCAAAAACGAATTCGGTTTCTCGTAAAGATATTACAGTTGTAAATTCGCTAACGTCATTTTGCAATTCGCCTGGACATGTGATGTTTCGTTTTGAAACTATTCAAACAAATTCATATATCGTTATATGGAAGCGAAAACTTTTAAGTTACACAGTAGATTTTAAATTAAAAGCTAAAGCAAAAGCAAATAAAAAACATGGCGACAAACATGTTAATTTGAACTGAAAGACATAGCATGCGCGGTATAAAAGAAAAATGTATAAAATATGTAGTTTGTAAATAATCCAACTTTTTTCATTTAAATATTAACAAAGCAAATATATATATTTTAAATATGTTTGACATTGTTTTAAAAGTTATTAGAAGTTAAATATCGATGAGTTTTACAAGAATATTCTCTAAATTATCGCTTTTGATCGATCTCGTGCTTTCATCTCAAGTTTATCACACTTTGCGATGAGGTGGATCTAGACTGATATTTTTCATAATAAATGTTTTTTTATACAGTCTATTAAATTTTTAATCATACTATGCTTTCATATTATCAGCAGTACATATTTTAGACTAGTAGCCAAAAAAATTGCCGCGAATTATATACAAGAAAATATGGTAATTGAATTCAGATAAACTAATAATCAGTAGGGTTTAAAAGATAGTTACAACAGATATAAAGTGTTCACTATATGGTTTTGTGTAAACAATTTCAAAGCAATATAATATATAATCCACACAGGATAAATACAAATATTTTTCGTGAAATCATAGTTAAAAATTTTAAAATTATGAGTTAAAGTAATGCATATGCTTATAATAGAAGAATTATCTGAAGAAAGAAAAATATTTACAGAAAGAAAGATTGAAAATCATAAATTTTATTAAATCTTTTTTTTATTTTTATTTCCAGGAATAGTTAAGCATGCACAGTAAAGAAAACATTGAAAATTGAAGTACAAAAATTCAGAGAACAACAGTTTTCTTTATTTGTTGTAATAAAACAAAGAAAAAAATGAGTAAATTAGTTCCTTAACATTCTACATGAAAAGTACAAAGAGCTAAACAATTTTTTTTCATTTCCGAAAGAATTTATATGTAACTGAATAATAAATCATAGTTATATTCAATATCACTACCATATTCCATTTAACACCAATAAAATTATAATATTGTATCATGAAAGAACACTTGTTTTCCATTTACATATGTGACAAAAGTGAATGTAAGTTATTATGTTTTTAGTATAGATGTGTATTGACATGGTAAAAAAGTGTGAAGTTTATGAGTTTTCACCTTAACTAATTCAAATGAATACAGTTATTTTTGGAGATTTTTCAGACATTTGCCCTCAATAGTATACAAATTAAAAAATCACAATTAACTTAGGAGAATATTTAGTAAACATTTGATCAAAACTTATAAATTTATTATTTTATAGAAGGCAAACTAGAAATTACTGGAATAAGAAAAATTTTAAATCACAAAGTGTGATAAAAATAAAGCAATAATTACTGAATAGAGAATGGAAAAACAACCATCTTTGCTTTTTCTTTCTTATCACAACTTTCATGTCTTTTGGAAAGTGAAAAATTATTAAAATATAATGAAAATTTTGTCATTAATTTAAAGCTCATTATACATTATTTTTGAAACAATGGGCAGTTTTCTCACAATGACTTTATTCTTGTAGTAACTTAGTTAAAACTTTGCAGGCTTAGAATACATGGATTTTCTCACAATCTGAATTTAAAGAAAAATCTTTTTAGTAAACTGGGTGGAAAAGAGGATTTTACAACCTTCATAGCTAATAATAAATAAGTTCGAAATCAATTCCGCATTATCTTTATTCATTTGATTAAAAGTTCATGTTTAAATTTCAGCAGAAAATGAAATTCATGTGTTTTTATGTGCCACAGTTTATTTTTTATTTATTTATTTATTTTTTAAATATGAATAAGCAAAATTGATGTAAAAATATTCGTACCCATTTCATAATTGTATTAAAAAGTCAACAATATTATAAGCATATACTTTACAAAATGATTACAAAAAACACAAATTTCCTGCATGGCTTCTTTTCAATATATAAGTAACTACCAATATTTACTTAATACAATAAATCAACTAAACAAACAGAAATAAAAATACTTGTTTAAGAGCAAAAAACATAGAAGTTCTTCCACCCATGCTGTGGCCAATAAGAATTACACGTTTAAGCCCTTGCTCAGCTATGAAATCTTCTAAATCCTTCGTCAAAACTTCGAAGTTCATTTCATCAGTCCAAGGACTATCACCATGGTTTCTGGCATCAAGGCAAAATATCTAAAATGCAAATAATCTTATTTTAGAAACATAATTCAAGACCTTAAAATTTTTTGAATGCAATACCATAAAAAGAAAATTATTCATTCGATAAGCTTTATATATATATATATATATAATTCATATTACTAAATTTCAGCTCAATAGTAAAACAATAAGAGAATCACAAACACATAAATAAAATTTAAAAAAATCATATTTACTACTTGTAACTCTTCATAATAATAATATGAACAATCAAGTCATAATTCAGAAACAATCGTAACATTTCATTCCAATCAGTGTTTCTTAATCTATCCACTGCTTTCTTACACAATTCATATCTTAATTCATTCTCTCCTCATATAATTAAACACAAAAATATACATACAAATAATTATATATGCAGATAATTAAAATAATTTAATTAACATTTTTTGTCTATACCAATAAAGTATTGAATAATCAACAAAACAGATAAAAATATAAAATTTATACAGGATTTATTCATTGTGAATCTTTACTTAATAGTTTATATCTCATTGATGTTTCAAAATATAAACCAATAACATAATTAGAATACTGATACACAATCTATGTATTTTCAAATAATCAGATTTATTTGAAAAAATGAGCTAATATGAAACTGCAGAAAA
The DNA here is from genome assembly GCA_026290005.1 of Latrodectus geometricus. NCBI lineage: Eukaryota > Metazoa > Arthropoda > Arachnida > Araneae > Theridiidae > Latrodectus > Latrodectus geometricus. The sequence continues at coordinate 21,888 of JAPDSC010141982.1, forward strand.
AATTTTATTTTTCTTATAAACTTATTGAAATTAGTTAACTTTAATTTCCTATTTTATTAAATGTAAATCCTCCCAAATTTTTCCATTATTAAAATATTATAAACACAATCCAATAAATTTCTTTTTTCTTATAAATTAAATTTATATTATTAGATAATATTAAAAACATCATTAAAAACTATTTTAGTTTTTAATATTTATCATTTAAAAATATTATTGTTATTTATGACAATTAAAGAAATAAGTACTATTTGGTCAATGAAATGTGTTAAGTAATATTAAAAAAAACATAGTTTTCTTCTATTGACAATGCTGCACATTAAATAGGAATATCGCAAGAAGTCTGACAACTGAATAATTTCTTTCTTTGAGATAGTGTAGTGTTTAAAGTGTACAAATATATTATTATATATAATGATTATTTTTGTCAATAAATAGATTTGTCCACTCAAAGAAAAACAATTTACTATCTGAAACTTACTGAAAAGATAATTAAATACACATAACTGTTGAATTTTGGTTAAAGATCAAATTATTTCAGGTAAATTTAAAGTAAGTCACATTTACTTATAATGTTTATAATATTTTAATTGAAAATAGCAGCTAAAACATAGTTTTCGTGTTATGAAGAAACATAATGAGACAAAATTGCAATGCAGAATTTAGTATGAAATGGTTCATTGCATAACAAAAGAGAATTACATACTTTGCAAGAGGACTTAAGAATTTATGGATATTACACCACACAATGATCTATACAACATTGCAGAAAAAATAATCAAGGAGATAAATAAAGATACCATGCAACTATGCCAAACTATCTACATACTGACATACTGCTATCCCAAAATATTTATTCCCAAATATCCAGTCTTAATAACCAAGTACATACTTTACATAGGGAGACAACACTTTATAATACTGAGACCATATTCCATGTCTAGTATTCTCAAAGCCACAAAAGGAAATTCAAGATATTTCTAAGAATCCAGTATCCAGTCTAAATAGTGCAACACCTAAATAAAAATTCCCTCACAATGTTTGCCCCAACATTAACAGGGAAATATTGTATCATTTGTGATCAAGTAAGTTGTCTGAGGCCCATATTAAAAGTAATTTGCACAATGAACATTTCTTTTCCCCTAAAAAAGTTGCTTCATCACCCAACAAAACAAAAATGGAAAATTATAAGTTGGCATAGAAATCAACATGAAAATATGATGTTATAGGAGATCATTTTGATATAATAACATATATTTACTAAGATCAAGGGAGAACATGAAATAATTCATATATAATATTGAAAACATTTATTTATAAATCTAATATAAACAGCCTAATATAAAATATAAAGCTGTTATATTATGTTTTATATTATAACCTAATATAAAATAAACTTAAAATTAATGATAACTTAAGTCTCCAATCCAAATATAAACTAATAACATAATATCAAATGTAGTAGCACATTTAAATATTAATATTTTTTTTATAAATTTATAGATATTGAAAAGAGCAAATACAGAATAAATTTCCTGTTACACAATCTAAGATGTTTTTATAGAAAGGCACAGATATTTCACAATATTAAATATTACACATACAGAAAGTCAAAAACTTAACTTGACATAAAATGGAGTGCTCTTATCCAACTAGAAACAGCTGATAAGTAAAAAGTTAATGAATTTATATAGTATAAACAATGCAAATATATTTGGTTAGAAGGCTGATGTTGCGATTTTGGTTAACATCTCCAATAGAACCTCTTTCAATTTGGTTGTTTGTACTATTTATAGCCCTAAGATATCCTGTATTGTTTCTATGAACAATCTACATTCTGCAAGATTCTGATATATAAAAGCTAACACTTGATGATTAGGCATGTCCCTGTTAAGGTATTTTTTCCAATGCAATGAAATAGCAGTGCATTTGCTTCTACAAATAAAGGAGATATTCAAGAAATTCATGTTTTTGAAATGATTTATGTTTCTCTAAAAGGGAATTATTACCACCCATGTTGAGCTTAAGATCTTTCATAAATGCAACTATTAATATCAACATAATAATTGAGGGACAAACCTATTGATTTCACTTCATACCTTCTTATGTAATTATTATTCGTAATAATCTTTAACTCTTTTCCAAGCTCATACACAAAATTCCAGGACTCCATTTTTGAGAAGAACAAGCCATTGTAATGTCATTTATGTAAAAATATTACAAATTTAATGCAATCATTTGAAAACATTTTAGTAAAATGCAATTTTTTTTAAATAAGTTTATTAAGATACATTAAATTTTATTTTTATGTTTAAAGCTCACAAGGATATAAATAATAATGAAATTAGGTATTCATTAATAAATTAATTAATTTAACTTTTATTATCTTCTTACTAAATATGAAACAACCCAAAATATTGACATATTATTTCAGTTGACAACAATCAAAACTGATATTTATGCACTATCATCAGCCATAATGTATGAGTGAAAATGTATTTCCACTGGAGGAGGGGGAAAAAAAACAGGTAAAGAAATTAAGATAAACCCTAAATAACAGATTTCAATTGCTTGAATAAGTCTTGATTATTTTATCTGAAATAAATTAATACAAATAGGTAAACAAATATTTTTGTGGAAAATTAGCTATGAAGATGTTATTATGTAAATACTGAATATTATTTAGTTAATGTTTATAAATTATATGAAAAGCATGATTTACAAAACACAATCATTGGTGATAACAATTATTTGTCAAAGAAAGTTTCAAAATGGATAATCTTTCAGCTAATTATATTTTATTAAATAATAAGAAAATAAACATACTTATTTAGTGTTAAACCAGTTTTCAGTTGTAAATTTACTTTATATCTCATTTGTAAAATTTACACAGTTCAAGCTATAATAAAATTCACAATAATTTTAATTCAATGCAATTAGTTTAACCCTTTGAGTGCATATTTATAACAATAATTTTTTGCACTTGGAACACATTATAATAAAAAACAAATTTTATTAATAATTTTAAAGAGAGTATGATGGATACAAATTACTTTGAAATAAACAAGAATGAACATGTTAAATATTATCACATTTTCAATGACCTATCAAAACGCCATGTGCGACATTGGTCAAATCAATGCATGACATTCTGATATGTAGAATATGGTCAAAGGATTAATCAGATTTCAATGGCTGATTAAACTAGCATTGTACAGGGAAAAAAGAATACAAAATTTTAATTCATAAAGTGCACATTTAAGAATGTTCAAAACAAAATTTTATTTTTTACTTCACCAGAAATGTTTCTTTCTTTTTGGCATTTCTAGTTAAATTTTAAGTAAATCAGAACTTATTTTTGTTCACAATCAAAATATAATCATTTTAGTATTAACTTTAGATGATTTTTTGAATGTTTAGGGTTTCTTGATATTTAAAAAAATCATCCAAGGAAACTTGAAGTATTGAAATTTGGAATTGGTTAAGTTAAGGGTCTTGAAGAATTCTGTAATAAAGATAGAGTAAAATAATCTGCGTCAAGTAAAAGCATAAAAATTACCAATGTGCATAAAAAGGAAGAAATCAGTCTTATGAAATTCAGTGAATCTATTATTATGAAGAAATCAGTTTATTTATGTAGTTTAAAGAAGATAATATTTTACAAAACATGTAAAGGAAAGTTTAATTTATAAAAAATGTGTGGCAATAATATACATAGGAAATGAAACGCACTTTTCTACCTGTTTTTGCAGCTATTTCTGGAGCAATGGATTTCCACGTTTTCTTAGAATCCATTCTTCCATGAAGAAGAATGACAGGGTTTAAATCATTAGTCCTTTCTTGAGGTGGTACTACTACTTGATAAGAAAGTTTCATTTTGCAGAATATTTTTAAAAACCTATAAGAAAAATAAACTTCCTTAAAGTATATTTAGTTCAGATTTTACCATAAACATTTTTATATAAAAATATATTATAAGTATTTAAATAATTTATACATAAGCCTTGATATACTAAAGTATTAAACTTATGTAATTATTAATGTATAAAACCAGATGGGTAACAATATCTTTAAAATAGGAATTAATTATGTTAATTTATACATCAATTTAACAGATAATAAATAGCTTTTTGCTTTGTGAAGTGAAATTGTCATAGAATTATATTATATACAGAATTCCGAGGCATTAGGAGACAGAGGAAATACATACTACTTTAATTTAATTCAGAGAACTATCTGAGATGGTAGAATAATCCTTAGCGCTTTGACCTTCAGTCCAACAGTTTGTAGGCTCAAATCCTACCTCAGGTATGTGTGTTTCTATAGTGGTTTGGAATCTACTTTAAACTGTAGGTAGGCGGCAGTAAAATCAGCCCTCAAGAGCATAAAATTACCATTAAGTGATAAACTAATCAACCAACCATAAAGGAATAATTAAACTTTGATAACTAATTTAAATTTTGGTATACTAAACATTAAAATGAATATTTAAATTTATACTTGTATTATGCATAACACACATTGAAAAAATTTAGAGCTTTTAAAATATCAATCACTTTCATGAAATATAAATAAGAAGATAATGTGTCAAATAATGTATTTATATAAAAAGAAAATAAGCTCCCGAAGAAGATACTTTTCTTAATTAACGGAAATATTTCATCAGAAATATGTCATGTATTTACAATACATTTTAATATGCAAATTGTATTCAGATTTCAATACATGCAAAAAAATAAGAAATACCAAAATGCAAGAAAAATATAATATTTTCAAAATCATGATAACGTTCAAGCTTGAAATTTAAACACTACACTCTTGCATTCTTTTGGACTTCAAATATTTCCTTAATAAAGAAGAACTATAAAAATAATAACTAGGTACTAATTTCACAAATACATATTATAAAATAAATATAAAATAACTAAATATCATGCAGTCTAGAGTGGGAAACATTCAAGCAATAAAACTAAATCAGTAACATAAATAACACATTTTTATAAAACTTTGAGTATTGATGAATCAGGAAGTGGTGCCTACCTTAAAAAATCATTAGAATAAATGCTGTCTAGCACAAGAGACCACTGGTCAATAAAGTTAAATTAATAACATAAATAATATATATTTTTATGAAAATTTGGATTTTAATGAATTAGGCAGTAGCACATCATTAAAAACATCAGTATAAATGCAATCTCTTCAGGAGAAAACCAGACAATAAAAAAAGACCAATAACATCAATAGTATAAATTTTTTGAAAACTCTGATTTTTAATCAACTGGGCAGTAATGCCCACCTTAAAAAAGTCAATGTAAATTTAATTTACACAGGAGGGAACTAAAATCAATAATGTAAATAATACATTTTTATGAAAACTTCAGTTTCTAGCTAACAAGCATTACAATTCATGGTAAATCTAAATATATATGTAAATATTTCTACACACTCAATAAATAACATAAATTATACACGATAGTTCTAATTCAATGACATACAAACCAAAAGCCCTAACTTAATTTCACTTGCAGGTGAATTAAATAAAAAGCATACAGAAACTCAGTTTATTATTATCCATGCCTTTCATTTCCTACATACTAATACTAAAATTCACATTTTTCAATTTAATTCAATCTCAAATCAAAATATAACTTTGAATATTTAAACTTTAGTTAAATACTTTCTAAACAAAACATAATTTCAAGCATTTAAATTTCAACTATAAATGAAAGAAAAAGTCTTAGTAACACATAAAATCAAAAACTTTTAAGTGTTGCTATGACTCCAAAAAATTTCAAATATGCAGTTATATGACACTTCAGATTACATCATAAAACTGCAAGTTACACTACCAAATCAAAATAACACATTCTTTTACAGTAAACCACAGTTTGCTGCATTAATCTCCATATCAGCTTCTAGAATTTGGCTGATTATGTTTAATGGTATTAAAACAAAATGAAGCTAACATTTAACATCCACAAGCATCAAAATCCAGATAATAGAAAAGCACTAAATTATATTTTAAAAAAATATAGTTAAAATATTTAACATCATCAAAAAATACATAAACAATTTTGAAAAATAATTTAATTTGAAAATGTAATTTAGATTAAAATTATTTTGAATAAAAATATGTTCTTAAGAGACATACAAAAATTTCCACTTTTAAGGAGATAGTTACATTTTATTATTAATGTAATGCTTTCCATGAATAATTTATCAAATTCAACAAATGCATTATAAGTAAAGCAAAAATTAAAAAACAGAAATTCATGAAAATCTTTTATTAAACCCCAGAAAAAATTTAAAATGAACTTTTTTATTACAAGTCAAGGTTATAAATTTTCAGGAAACAGCATTTTTTAAGAAAATGTTGAATGCATGAAACATTTCATGAATACTTTTTGAATTAACAAAATTATAAGAGGAAAACCACATAAATAAGACTGGTTATAGAATTAAAAGTATAAATATTACCTAATTATCTTCAGATTCTCTATCATAATTAATTTGATGACTTCTACACTATCAACATTTTAAATAATCAATTAACATCAAAAGTAATTCTGAGAACTTTTAAAGTTTAACTTGGAAAACATTTTCTCGGGAGAAATGATAAAATTATCTTTTTTCTTTCGTTGATTATGCTTCTTTCCAGAATGTAAATTTGGACACATTAGATAGAGAAAAGGATCGGATAATTAAAGCAGACAAAAACTGTTTATAAAAATTCTTTACAATTTAAAATGAGCAATTAAATTGTTTCTATTGCATGAATTATTAGAGAATAATAATTCTTCAAGCTTGTAAATTTTATGATGTACTAAAATAAAAAGACATAAAAACACTTTGGTTGATTTTAAAAAATATATTCATAATTTAAATCTTAATTTATGAGAGAAACTTCAAGTTTTATTATTACATATAAATAATATTTTCAACCACATATTCTAATTTTTCTTTAATTTTTTTTAAACTACAAGAATTGTAGTATAAATGATTGTAATATATTTTAAAAGTACTGCTATCATGCCACATTCTTAGTTTTTCTAGCTTATTACAATATTAAATTTTCACACATTCTTAGTTCTCTTTTCATCTAAATTCAACTGTAATTCATAATTAAAGTAGTAGTTAATTTTCTAGAGTCAAAACTTTCTGCTTTTACAAATTGCAAAAACATTATTTTATATCTAATAACTGTTACTTCCCAATATCACTTATTATTTTCAAAGACAATCAAAACATATCATTGGGATTATTCTAGATATAAATAAAGCATTCTTTTTATAGGGTTTTGTAAAACTTAAAATAATTAATTATTAAATGTCAAATAGATATATTTGAATTGAATATAATATGCATTAGAAAATTTATCTTTTATTCAAAGGATTATAAAAGAAAGCAATGCAAAAGTTCATTTATGAATTGCATATTTCCCATGTAATAATTTCATTGAATATTGCATTTTATATCACCTGGCAACATAATACAAATAAAAAACTGATTTGAACAGAAATTGACTATAATAATTTATAGACCAGTTCACTTCATTCAATGCCTGACTTAAAGCCTATTGGATTAACCAATTATTTTAAATTGGAAACGTCCAGTAATTTTCTTGAATAGTTATTTCAATATTTTTTTCTTTGTTTATATTTGATTTTGTAATGAATAAGACTAGTAGTCACATTATAAACTACACTGTATTTCTCTTGTTTCATATTTTGCTAGTAAAATTTGAAGGATAAGTACAGATATTTCATTTTTAGATAAAAAAAAAAGTTTAAAAATCTTAAATTTTAAAATTATTTGCAATAAATGAAGCATTTTTCAAATGTATTTAGAAAGCTGGATATTATGTATAATTTTATTGAACATTTTTGCCAAAAAAATATGTTGCCAAATGTTGTAAATTTTAATAATACTTATCTGAAATGTTAAAAAAAAAAAGACAGCAGTTAACCTATATATTTATTGGGTACTTGCGTATCATCCTATAGACCATATCGGGGAAAATATTTATGTTGTTTAATGATTCAATTTAGTACCATATAAATTAAAGTTTTTAACTATTTGGCTTACTGAAGTTAACTATTCTGCTTTTCTTTCACAATTAAAAAAAAAAAATTATTAAAACTTGCACATTCTGACAATATATTTTTATGTTGATAAAAGTCGACAGGATAATATGTTCTATAAACACCCTTTATTGAGATAAATGGACAAAATTTTGTTTTTAACATATTTGAATTTTGTAATCATAAATTTTGAATTTGCATGTGCTAATAATAAAAAATATAAAATGTCAGCTTAAATATTATACATGTAAAACTTTAGTATAGTCACTAACAGTAACATTTTTTTCATTGAAATGTTCCATAGGATAATATATAAGTACCACAAGATAAGTTAAATAAATAAAAACTATAATGCTAAAAATGTAATTTTGACAAGAAATAAAGTTATTTAACATTTTACATATTTAATAAAATCAGCATTAAACAGTGTTCTGATACATTTTAAAATTATTAAAGGAAATCCAAGCTTGAAGAAATTTTTTATTCCAACAGAACATAAAGCTATGTTTTAATTATTTTGTATACATCAATCAAAAAAATTAAATAATTGTGAATTATAGAGGAAAACTAAGTAATTTTTCAAAAAGCATAAAAAAACTAAATTTTCTATTACATCTTATCCTCAGAATCTAGTTATCATTTTCCTGTCTTAAATATGAATCTCCAGCAGAATTCAGGTAAAAATTTACTGTATGGTCACCCTTGGCGACTTTTTAAGGCCTCGTTGGAACAACTTTGATATACCCCCCCCCCAAAAAAAAAAAAAATTACGCGCCAAATCTGGCTCTGGCCTACGGACTTTTTAGGGTTGCTGTTTCTTATTTTGGTGTTACCAATTTAGATTTTTTCAGCTTTTAGGTATTAGCTGTTGCCAAATTTAGTATTTTCTTGTATTTTGTACCATTTTCTGAGTTTTTTTTTAAAGTTTATTATCTATTAATTATTTGTATTTAGCGAGAATCCATCTTGGCAAGTGAAAAAAGGCGCCAAAAACAGATATTATGGTTGGTGAGGGAAAAAAAGTCGCCAAATTTCCGATTTGGGGGGGGGGTATATCAAAGTAGTTTCGCCTCGTTATTTTGCACAAGCGAGATTTTAAAAAAAAGCATTAAAAAATATTGCCTAACATAGGCAATATTTTATAATACTTTTTTTTGCAAAAATGGGTTGCCAGAAAATGTTATTTATCGCCAAATGCAGAAAATTGCACCAAGGGTGACCGTACAGTAAATCTGATCCTAATAATTTTTCAATCTTAAACACTCTTAAGGAAAATTATAATATAAAACATGAAATATATTATTCAAAAACATACACAACACACGATAGTAAAAGTAACTTAATTACTGCTTGGTTTATATTATATAGCTAAAATTTTCACAAAAGATTTAAAATTTCTGAAAAAAATTCTCAAATTCAGATTTGGGAATATTTTTTTTCTTTTTAAAGTGAGTCTTACAATGTATTCTTGGTTGATTTGTCAGTGAAATACCTTATATCATGAATCACAGAAAAGTCTTCCTTGTTAAAAGAAATCTTGAAAAAAATCAAACAAATGATGGTTATGTAGGAGGTTATTCGGCTATTTCAGATAACAAAACAACCAGCAATTTGATTTGAGCTCAAGTAGTTCAGCAGTCAATTCAGTATCATTGAGAATAAGAGGTAATGCAAGTAACGTTATGCTTATGCCAACTTTATTATCTAACTAAAATAAAATTGGATTTTTTTTTTTTTTTCAAAATGTTAGAAAACTGGAATTTTAGCATGATTTAAGTTTAATTAAATGTATAATAATTACTGTAACTCAAACGTATAGATCAGCTTAATAGAAAAATTTTAATTAATGTCATTAAGAGAGATGTAAATGATGAAACGATGAATCAAAATGTAAAATAGCATGTGATAGTAGAAAAATTACTTTTCCAGGTTGTTGTCAAGATTATGTGACTATTTAATGTTACATAAATTTTAAGTAATCAAATGAAATTATTAATTGTTTTCTCTTTTCTTTGTATTGTCAACTAAGTTCTTGGAAGATGAGTACTGTAATTTACTTCTTTTGAATTTCAGCCGAAGCCCAAATACTTTTATTGCAGTCTCTAAAATCTGCGATAAAAAAAAAAAAATAAATAAATAAAAAATAAAAAAAAAAAAATTTGTCGTTTTCATTGATTCCTTTTTCTTGTATCTCAGCTCTTTCGGTTTTTTCCAGGACATCCTAGACTATTATTCAACTGCTTCGATCACAAATTCTGCAGTCTATTCAAAAATGTTTGTGAATACAGTTAGTTTGGGTCCCTGGACATTCAGAGATTGATGGCAATGAAATCTCTGACGTGTTGTTCAAAGCAGCAACTATGAGTCAATATGCTTTAAGATCCTTCTCATGAAGATTTGGAGCAACACACCAGGAAACTTTTCCTAAAGGAAAGACTTGATCAAAGGAAAAAATTTAAAATATGCCTAAGCGTATAATTCTCTCATCTGACTTCTATTCAAAAGAAAAAAAATCATTGGCTATTTTAATCTTAATGGCATAAAAAAAGGAAATTTGTAACTTTTACTTCCATGAACAGCCCTCTATAACAGATTTTATGAATCGGAAGTGTCTGCTTTACTTCAAGACATGTGTCTTTTAGTCTCCACCGATTGCTTTAGAGTATTCATTTGACTTTTCTTAAACAACGTAAATTAATTCATTATAAATCTTCTCCTGTCATCTTCTTCAATGCGAGCTTCAAGCATTCTAGTAGAGAGCTCCAAAATTATCAGCCAAAAAAAGGCCTATCTACTGACCTTTTTTTGTACCTAGTTAGTGCTGATTACAGTAACTTTTAAAGTAACAAATATTTTAATAATAACATTTTCTACTTGTTACATTTTGTATTGTACTGCTCTCTACAGGATTAAAAATAGTTATGATGTTTTTATAAATTTTATAAACTATATTAATTAATTAAAAACTAGTAAAATCTTTAATATTATATATAAATCCATAAAATTACTTTGTAGTTAGCGTTAATATAAATCATTATCATTTAAATACAAACATTCATTTAAATGTTAATAAAAAGAACTATAAAAAATAATTCTTTTTATTCATGCTACATTTTTTTAATTGCAATTTTATGTAAAGTAAAGTAAAAGATGTTTATTTGTTTGTATTGTTAAGTAGTAGATAAACCAAATTTTTCTAAAATAAATATTGCATTTATTCACATATCTTGTCTTGATTTTAAGAATCTTAAGCAATTTAAGAATAAATGACGTAGCCTTGCCATTAAAACTGTTTAAATAATGTTTAAATAGATATGATCATTTTATATAAGGGTAAATTTTATAGTTGTATAAGAGTTCATTAAATATCAAAAAAAGCAAAACAGTTTTTGCGAAAATCTAAATTTTATAATGCCTTAAGTAAAATAAAGAATAAGAAAATATTTAATACAAAATGGAGGAACAAAAATACATGTATTTTTTTAACATTATGTTATAATGTAAAAAAATACACATGGCAATAAAACATGATTGTATAAATAAAAATAAAGAGTAAAAACTGACTTAATTTAAACATATTATTTTTCATTTCGAAATTCCAAACTAAAATGTGTGAAAAAATACTTTTATTGTGTTTAAATATACATTCTCATTAAGTGAATAATAATTAATCGCACAGTAAATGTTAAAAATATAAAAGAGCTATTTTTCCCAAAAGTTGAATTCTGCATACTTGAAGTAAAATATAGTGAAATTAAACAATGGCAGAATAACAAATACACATATTTATATGAAATTATAATAAAAATAATCATGGGAATATATAAAACGATTTAATTTACTTTTAATTTAAAAAGCACGAGAACCAAAATAAAATACATTTGAATTTATAAGGTTCAAATAAATATGTTAATTCTACATAAAAAAAAATTTATAATAAAAATTCAAAGATTTATACTTATATATATATATATATATATATATATATATATATATATATATATAGTTCAATCTATATAAGTATAAACATAAGTAAAAACAGAACATTTTCCCTGTATAAAATAATGTGTGCGTTTAAAATTCGGTAAATTCTTGGGTCCTGTTTGCCGTGATTTCCAATTTTCTCTCGCCAAGCCATCCAATAAAAACAAATCACTAATCAACTGCTTCAAGGGTTCCTACTTCTAGTAACTGGACATTATATAACAACAACGTTCTCCTTATCTCATGCTCAGTACATATGTTTTTCTTTGCATATGGTGATTAAGGATTGTCCTACTTTTTAACAATGAGTTCGAATCGAAATGCAACGCAGCCATCCAGGTGACAGGCGTCTTCTTTCTGGCTCTTTTTATGGAAAGTAGACCTAGTTTAGATAAAGATCTTCCCTTTGGATGCCTTTCGGGTATTGGGCCATCTCTTCAATTGCTTAGCATAGCTTAATGGACAGGCTATGTGGTTCGGAGTGGAGTAACTTTAAAACAGTAAAAGGTCTATTGTAATTCGAAGGCTACAAGCACAATAATAGAATTCCATGGACATCGTTTGATATCGTCAGATTGACACAAGAAAATACAGAAAGTCTAAGTCAATCAATCACTCACCATGACCTGGTGGTAGGACAGAGCTGCTCACATTGGTAGGTTGGGGGCTCGATCCCAACAGTTGTTCAACAACGAAATAGGAATATTTTGTTTCTGCAATTATATTTGTTGGAAGTTTTCCTTGCGGCACAACTAATGCAAAAGTCCTCCCTGAAAGAAATGTAAGCGGTTTCTTCTCTTACAACGGCTTTAGACTGTTAGGTAATGTCCTTGTTGGATCGCGGCTGATCGCCAAGCTGGGCAAAATCCAATCATATTCTGATTGCAACAAAACAATTGGTTGTTCTATGTCAACAAAAATCGCCAATAAAATTGATAGCCAAACAAAAATCACCAAGTTTACCAAGGGAGAACCCTTAAATATAGTTTTACCGAATTTATAATTGTGTGGATACAGAGAATGAAATAAACTAAAAAATTGCCGTACAAAGTATGAAATTCACTTAAATTTGTAAATTCATTGAATGTTATAAATACTCCATGGTATTTATTTGAAAACCTTGAAATGTAATCTACTTTTCTGCTAGTTACAGCCAACTTGGTGATTCTTTCAAGAACTATTTCATTAAAAAATTACTTAAATATTATCAAAATATTTTATTTGAATCTCTTCTATTTATTATAAAAGTGCATACAAGCTTTTGCGTTTATGTCACAGAAGAGATTTTGAGTTCAATTCCTACTGCGGGTGAGGTTGTTTCTAATGGATTTAAATCTTTTTCATAAAATAAAATCTGGTCGAATTACACCTAGAGAGCAAAAAATTTGACCGACAAACTAATCAAACCAAGTGGAGCTGGATTTGATTTTTAACAGCAATGTGTTCTACAGAGTACACAAATTTTTAAATTAAAATGTCAAAATGAACTTTCTAGTTCTCCAAAAGAAAGCAATTAAAGGTAAGTAAATTTTGATATTACATGGAAGTTTATCAATATATGATTCTTTAAACAATATATCAATGAAATCGTTTTCAGCATTTGCAAGAAAAGATGACAACCTTAAACGAAGGGAAATTTTTATAGATTTTCATTAAAATGTATCGAATATAGATTCTGGTACTTAAAGATA